>PIJE02005665.1:0-12960 GCA_002895965.2 Coryphaenoides rupestris
TATAGTAGCCTTTCTATTTATCTATTTGTTGGTTTATGTTTTTCAGAGGGAGCCAGTCTACACGCTCGACTTCACCACTGCCCCCCGAATGCTGGACCAAGAGTCACGCTGCAGGTCATGCCACTGTGATGAAACAATTTAGGTGAGTGGCGGTTAAACTAAGACATATCAGCCTAATGACTGCATTGAAGCTTCTGTCAGTCACGTTCCAGAGGTGTCTCGAAGACAAATAATTGGAAAACTAAATGACCAAAAAAAGACTCCTCCCTCCTTTCCTATGTTTCTCCACCTCTGAGATGTGTTGGATTTTGCACACCCGTGATTGACAGGCAAGATGGATTCCCTGAGCCAATCAAGGGGGAGAGAGGCCCTGATTGGTCAGAAATGCGCCAGGAGCGGTCTCTAAAATCTCAATTGTCATACAGAGGCAGACGCAGTCAACTCGAAACGGATATTCTCACTCACGCATTTCACACACTTATAGCTGAGCGATGGCTATGCCATTTCTAACAAATTACACTCGGATAATAGCTCTTAAAGCTTACCAACGGCACCGTTTAACTGTAAATCAATTGGGCTCGAATTTCTAATGTAGCCGCATCGATTCTATAAGCGCTTCCAATGTCAAAGCTGTCATGTGTTCAGTCAGTTATTTGCAGGTTAATCCAGATAGTCAGGTTAATCCATGATTTCATTATTATTGGGAATTATCTAATGCAAAAATTATCATTTTTGCATCAGTTTTCATTTGATGTGACACGTGTTGGGGTCTGTACCAAATGCATGTTTTCTTACACCCGTGTGGGCCGGGGCGTCTCTGCAGCTCAACTTAATTTATAACATTGTTACACATTGACACATTTTGCCCTTATCAGAACATTGCAGCTCATGCCATTTGGATATTGCACTTGGCCATATTGTGATGTTGATCATAATGTTCATTTAATTGCTCAGCCCAACTGCAATATGCTGTCATTTGTGTGTGTGTAATGAAGGAAGTCAGAGAGAGAGAGGGACTCAGAGACTCTCAGTGGGCCTCGGCTTGCCTGACCGCAGAAAAATCAATAGGCCTCAAACTGGACATCAGGGCTGTTTTTAACCCCCTCATTAAGAATGCAGGCGCGCTAGCGTTTCTCGTTTTAACAGAGCTGACAAACATGATACCGGATACTCATTGTATTGTTCTTTTAAATATACATGATGAATATAGTCTGACATTGTGGTTCATTCACATCTCGTCATCGTGCCCGGTTGACAATGAGGGCTTTGTGTGTGTGTGTGTGTGTGTGTGTGTGTGTGTGTGTGTGTGTGTGTGGGTGTTGTGTGTGTGTGTGTGTGTGTTGTGTGTGTGTGTGTGTGTGTGTGTGTGTGTGTGTGTGTGTGTGTGTGTGTGTTGTGTGGTGTGTTCGTGCTATTATTGACCCATCTGACCCAAAAATCTACGTTGGAATTTGTAAAATCGGATGCGAGAGGAAAGAAAGGTCACTAGTCACCAAACAAAACGTCAGAAAATCAGATATGCAGAATACCAAATGTTGAGGGCTTTATCCTTTGACATGCTTCGTACACGGAGCTCACTCGCAATGAATGAACAGGGAATCTAATATTAGCTCTGGCTTTTCTTCTCTCCCCAACTCCCCAACAGTTTAGAATTCACCCCCAGTCTCAAACTGTTGAGCTCACCCCTCAAAGCCTGTATGAGAAACTTAAGAATGGAGAGTGCTGTGTGCCTGGCAGCCTCACTGCTTCCTGCTAGTCGGGGCTTTCCAAGCACAAAATCCCTGTTGGCGTCTCCTCCTGGACCAGCAACCTTCTCCGCTAACCCGGCCTGTTGACACGCAGGCCCGACCGCGTTTGACCACATAGCAGCAGGGCTTGGTGTGTTCAGTAGTTCTGCCGGTCCCCGACTGTGTCCTCGTTACGATCGCCTTCTCGTTAAAGTCAACATGGACATGAACCAGAGGAGGAAATGCACTTTTCTTATTTGTCTGTTCTTATTATGCCTCTGTTCAACAATTCCATACCAGGACATAATTGGGTCACTGGCCATAAGGTCCTAGCTATCAAGACTGTACTTTGCACCATGTACAAGCACCACGTTTTTCAGTTTCCTTATCATTTGAGGGACCGTCATGTTCAAAGCCGCGTGTCTCAATTGGAGCGTCAGTGGGGCCGCCGCTCAGGTGATTGTGACTTGGTTCTGTAACGGAACAAGGATCTGTTATCTGCATGTCCTTGCCTGAGGACATTCAGGGATTGTTTTAGGCTGTGATGATTGCAGATGCTGGCCATTAAGGAGCAGCTCAGGGTCAGCTTTTTGTGTTATTTATCACTATTTGATCATTTAAGGCCTTGGATTCAGATACACGATTTTTTCTCAAGGTAGATTGCAAGTGCCTTTGGGCGAGGAGTTCACTGACCCTCAAACAGTCCTGCCTCGCTTCTAGTTTACACTATCTGTTTGAAGAGACGAGAGTGTGTGTGTACGATGCCTCACCCCAGGCAACCCCTTGTCACCAACTGCTATCACGCGATCTTTTTGCATGGCTTTTACTAATTATTTGCCTACCAAGAGTGAGTCAAGGTTTTCCAGCAGGAGTCTGAAAGTGCCCACGAGACACAAGTTCATAGAAAGTGTGTGAATGACAAGGAAGGCATGAGACTTATCTTTCACGTGTCGTGCGGTGGTGGTAGACTCCCGCCAGCAGGAGTTGAGGATGCGATGGGAGCCCCATCTTACTTTTAGTCGCAGGTGAAGACACCATGGGATCTGTTTCATCGTCTGGCAGAGCTTTTTGGCAACATTAATCAGGCAAATACACACAAACAACAAATTTAATGTAATAATGACACTTAGCAATCGTCATTCATCATAATTCATCGACATAAATGTTTGTGTGTGTGTTTTATGTAAAATGATCACAGAGACAGGAGTGTTTTCACAGCTTTAACCTTTTTATTGGTTAAACCTGTTGTTTTAGTTATCCAGTGATTGTGATTCCAGTGAGGACATGCAGGCGAACACAGGGAATGACCTTGAATTAATGTGTGTGTGTGTGCGTGCGTGCGTGCGTGCGTGCGTGCGTGCGTGGATTATTTATGTAGCGCGCACACACACTCACGTTTTCGCTTTTGTTTTTTAATCGCGTCGACTTCACTTGGTTCTCTACATACTCTATATACTTATATACTTAACTCCTCCAACTTCACTTTAATTGGCACTTCATGACACTTTAAAGCTTCAATTATTGCATTATGTAGACTAATATAAATATAATAAATAAATACACCCCACAGAGCATCTAGAAACGTCACATTGTGAAATAAAAACAAAAATCAGATTGTGATTATTGCATCACAATTTTCATTTTCACTGAAATGTGTTGCTTGCCTTACTGCACCGTCTTTGTGGTGGGTCCTGGAACAGAAGTACAGTACCTCCACACGGGAGGTCCTGAGAGCATGCAGGGGCCCCCCGTGCTAACTGCCTGACGGTAAAAACCTCAACCCCACCGTGTCTCTGTGCTCCAGGGCAGGATGCAGTCCTCAGGCCACCGACTGCGCGACATGGAGCAGCACCACCCGCTGCTGTCCTCCGGCGGGGACGCGGAGGCGGGGAGCCTGGACACCGGCGTGATGGTGGGCGGCCCCCACCACCACCATGGGGGCCACAACAACCACCACCACCACCACCCCCCCCACACGCTGTGGTTCATCCAGGACGGCTGCGGCATGGTGTGCGCGGGCATCACCTGGTTCCTTGTGCTCTACGCCGCCTTCGTGGTCAACTTCGTCATGCTGCTGCACGCCAAGAACTCGTGGTACCCGCTGCTCAACGGCGCCGTCTTCAACTCCCTGGCCGTGCTGGCGCTGGCCTCGCACCTCCGCACCATGCTGACCGACCCGGTGAGGAGGAGGAGGAGGGTGGTGGGGGGGGGGAGGAAGAGGAGGAGGAGGGTGGGAGAGGAGGGGGGGGGGGGTTAAGGGTTGGAGGTGGAGAGAGGGAAAAAGGTGGGATGAGGAGGAGGAAGCGAGGAAGAACAGGAGGAGGTGGGGGGAAGGAGGAGGAGAAGGTGGAGCTGAGAGGTGGTGGACGGGAAGAGGAGAGGCAGAGGAGCAAGGTGGGGAGGAGGAGGAGGAGGAGGAGGAGGAGCAAGAGATGTCAAGGCGAGGAGGTCTGAGCACGAGAGTGTTTTTGCCGTTATGCGGCTCGTTAACTGATCTGCTTGCGCGTTGTGGACAGATCTGGTCTCTTCACTCGTTAACTGATCTGCGTGCGCGTTGTGGACAGATCTGGTCTCTTCACTCGTTAACTGTGATCTGTGTGCGCGTCGTGGACAGATCTGGTCTCTTCACTCGTTAACTGATCTGCGTGCTCGTTGTGGACAGATCTGGCCTCTTCACTCGTTAACTGATCTGCGTGCGCGTTGTGGACAGATCTGGTCTCTTCACTCGTTAACTGATCTGCGTGCGCGTTGTGGACATATCTGGTCTCTTCACTCGTTAACTGTGATCTGTGTGCGCGTCGTGGACAGATCTGGTCTCTTCACTCGTTAACTGATCTGCGTGCTCGTTGTGGACAGATCTGGCCTCTTCACTCGTTAACTGATCTGCATGCGCGTTGTGGACATATCTGGTCTCTTCACTCGTTAACTGTGATCTGTGTGAGCGTCGTGGACAGATCTGGTCTCTTCACGCCGTCTTACGCTCGGCAAAAACAAACACGTGAGCGCTCGGCCACTTTGCATTAAAGAAATGGAAATGGGAGGGGCCCGCCTGGAAACAGACAGAGGCTCGTTGCGAGGGGTCGACCCCCCCCCCCCCCCGCAGCTGAAAGCCATTAAATCGCACAAAATTAAATGACCCCCGTTAACCGGAGACTGACATTTTTGCACGACACGCAAAAACAAAGCGCTGCGCCCGGGATCTGCTGTTAAGTACAGGAACGCCGTTTTACCCCTCCCCCGCTCAGCCCTGCACGCACGCACACACGCTGGCACGCATGCACTCGACGGGCTTAAATGTCTTAAACGCCCGCCCACTTGCACTTCAGCGCAATCACAAATGAAGAGAGGAAGTTATGATGGTGGATTGGACTTTAATAAGTAAATCAAGCTTCACGGTCGGATCAAATAAATGGATTCATAGCACACCGGCAAACCATGTTAAAAAAGAGCTAAAGTCAAGGCGAATGCTTCCGCTGACGTCTGATTGGGTCGGCGTGTTCTCCAGGGGGCGGTTCCCAAGGGCAACGCCACTAAGGAGTACATGGACAGTCTCCAGCTGAAGCCTGGCGAGGTCATCTATAAATGCCCCAAGTGCTGCAGCATCAAGCCTGAGAGGGCCCACCACTGCAGGTAGGAGGGGGCCCACGGGACGGGGGGCGGGGAGGGGGTGCCCGGATGTACAAATATGGGCATTGTTTCCTATTTGGGGGGGGGCGCTCATTCAAAGCATGTCACGCCCCGCCTACCGGTGGCCTAGAGATTAGTCTTAAAAATGTTTGAATGTAATCTCGAGTGCATTGTGTTCATATGAAACATGAGGGTCATTTAGAGGTTTGAGCTCGACTCTCTCCGCTAACAAAAGTTGAATCGCTGACGCGTGAACTGGAGGCGGGGGGGGGCGGCGGCTAGTGTTGTGAGAGGAAGGGCACGGGGTCGAGTCCCAGCCCGGGGAGAAACACATTTAACCCTCCTGTTATGTTCGTTTGCCAGTAACGGCAATTGTGTTCCTGTTTGTGACCCGGTGCATTTTAAATCATCCAAAAGTGGTCAGAAACCAAAAAAGAATCATAATAAATATTGTTTGTACCTCATTACTAACACTATTGCTAACAATTAAATCAATATTTAGTTCAATGGTGTTATTATAGCTCTCACAAATCATGGTTTCATGAGGACAGTTGACAAATTTTTTAAAGGAGAAAGTAGAGTTCATAAGGATGTATAATGGGGGAGCTGGTATCTACTGGTTATAATGGGTTTAGCTGTCGAGCCTCCCTGAGTCTGAACGTGTTGATGTGTCGTCTTCGCTTCCGCCTCTCTTCTATTCCCCCCCCTCCCCTCTTCATCCTCTCTCTCCTCTTCATCCTCTCTCCCCTCTTCATCCTCTCTCCCTCTTCATCCTCTCTCCTCTTCATCCTCTCTCTCCTCTTCCCCCCCTCTCCCCTCTTCATCCTCTCTCTCCTCTTCATCCTCTCTCCCCTCTTCATCCTCTCTCCTCTTCTCCCCCCTCTCCCCTCTTCATCCTCTCTCCTCTTCATCCTCTCTCTCCTCTTCCCCCCCTCTCCCCTCTTCACCCTCTCTCCTCTTCATACTCTCTCCCCTCTCATGTTTCTCGCCTCTCTCCTCTGCCCTTTCTCCCCCCTCCGTCATCTTCTCTCCCTTCCCCCTCCCTTCCTCTCCCCTCCCCTCCTCTCTCTCTCTTCCCCCCTCCCCTCCCCCCTCTCCAGTATTTGTAAAAGATGTATCCGGAAGATGGACCACCATTGTCCGTGGGTCAATAACTGCGTGGGGGAGAAGAATCAGAGATTCTTTGTCCTTTTCACTGTGAGTACACACAATATGGCCGCCCGGCGATGACACATGCTGGCTATTTATCAGTTGGCATGGCGATGGGAAACGTATTTCCTACGCGTGGTCTCATGCAATGTACCAGGACATCTCTAAGCACAGGTGTACCCAGCTCTAGACTCCTAAAGAGTGTCTGTTTGTGTGTGTGTGTGTGTGTGTGTGTGTGTGTGTGTGTGTGTGTGTGTGTGTGTGTGTGTGTGTGTGTGTGTGTGTGTGTGTGTGTGTGTGTGTGTGTGTGTGTGTGTGTGTGTGTGTGTCTCTCCACAGATGTACATAGCCATGATCTCAGCCCACGCCCTGGCCCTGAGCGGCGTGCACTTCTTCACCTGCGTTAAGGTCCAGTGGAACGGTGAGGCTGCGTGTGTCCCGTCGCTACGGTGACGGTGGTTTCCATGGCGACGGCTTGTTTTAAACGGATCCGGTCCATTTTGTCGTTATGACGCGTATGAGATCTAAGACCTGAGAGAGAGCCTGAGTAACCCCTGAACCCCCCCCCCCCCCTGTTGTGGTCATCTTCGTCCCCAGATTGCAGCGACTTCTCCCCCGGCGTGTCGGTGCTGCTGCTCATCTTCCTCTGCCTGGAAGCCGTCCTCTTCCTCACCTTCACGGCCGTCATGTTCGGCACTCAGCTGCACTCCATCTGCAACGACGAGACGGTGCGAGGCCGGCCCCATGCCTGCTCCTCAGCGGCCATGTTTACACGAACACGGATATATTATTCCGACGTTAACCCGATTAACGATAGTCTGAATAAGACTATCGTTAACCACGTAGTACCACGTACTGTAAACGCCATTTTTTGAGGACCTTAACCCCGAATATGGTCAGATACTCGGCATAAGCAATAATCGATATAAGACGTGTGTAGTATTCCGATCTTAGTCGCGTTATGTAGACATATACAGTATATACGCCTTAATAATGTGTATATATAACGTCCTATTGGAGTTTTTGCAGCATTTTGCGAGGGCATCTGCATCTGCTGAAGATGCCATTAATCGGACTACGCTCTGTTACATGTAAACGGGAATATGAATGGAATATTCTATAAGAGACTCATGGAAAAGCCGTAGTCGAAATATTGTCTTATTTAGAATATGGTTAATAGTTGGGATATCGCTGTCCATGTAAACGTGGCCGATGACGTGCATCTAAAAAATGTACTTTGCGTCGATTTGGAGAAAAACTTTAAACTGTTGAAATTACCAAAACAAAATTAAAGATATACATGTTTATACATTGAAAGCGTTTCAAAGGAGATGTATTAGACCGCCGGGTGTGAGCGTGATTCGCCATTCCGAGCGGCTTCAAAGACCGTCATCACCAACCTACCCAGTGGACTGTACTGTTTGTTTGTTTGTTTGATTGATTGATTGATCGATTGATCCCGTCTCTCCCGGCAGCAGGAGATCGAGCGGCTGAAGAACGAGAAGCCCACGTGGGAGCGCCGCGTGCGCTGGGACGGCATGCGCTCCGTGTTCGGCGGGCCGCCCTCCCTGCTCTGGTGCAACCCCTTCACCGGCCTGCGCCTGCGCCGGCTGCTGCTGCTCGGCAGGGTGGGGCGCCGCAGTGGGCCGAGTTCGCCGTCTGAGACCACCACCCACCCCGAGGCCCCCCGGGGTCACACAACCCAACACTTGACTGTGTGTGTGTGTGTGTGTGTGTGTGTGTGTGTGTGTGTGTGTGTGTGTGTGTGTGTGTGTGTGTGTGTGTGTGTGTGTGTGTGTGTGTGTGTGTGTGTGTGTGTGTGTGTGTGTGTGTGTGTCAGTCAGAGTGTGTTTAGTAGGAGGGGTGGGAGACGAAGGTTGTTGTGGTGTGTGTGGTTCTTTTCGCGGGACTGGTGTGTGGCGGTCTGTGTGCGAAGAGGAGGAGAGTACGACTTTCTACTTTTTGTTTTGTCGTTTTTAATCGTAAATGGGCGGACCGGCTCGCTACGCTTCAACAGTGTGACCCCGGGCCGAGGCGTGTGTGTGTTCGTGGGCCGCGTGCCGTGTCGGAACCCAGCCGATGCCACGTGTCCGTCTTGGAAGACTCGTTTTTTTTTTTCTGTCCGCTGTCTCGGCGATCTGGTTCTGTGGACGACCGCGCGACCGCCTCTTGTGGGGAAACTCGTCACCAGAAAGCAAGCAAGGAAGGAAGAAACGCCTAAACACACACACACACACTCACTCGGAACACCCCGGGAAACGTTTGTCCGGACACACACGCCTGCGGGCGCCATGACGACGAACGCTGGATCTGCATGTGAACATACCAGCACTCCCACTACGTGTGCGTTGAAATCATGGGGGGGGAAATGAGACCTCATTCTCATGTTCGGAGGACTGAGCTGTCCATCTCCTTTTCTACTCGGCCGTTCTCGTCTCGTCTGTTTTAAGCCCCTCCTCCTATCATGTGTTTGGCATCACCCCCCCTCCCCCTTCCCCTCACCCCCTGCTGGGTGGTGGTCTTTGTGCTGTGGGTGGTGGTGGTGCTGGTGGTGGTTTGTCGTCGTCTCATCACGACGGACCGCCGCAGCTGTAGAACTCTCAATCACTGGAAACTCAAGAGTTGAGTCCCTTCCTCGACAATAGATCTCATCGGTTTGGTTTTTAGTTTTGTTCATTTTTTGCCGTTTCTTCTCAACGTCGTCGTCGTCGTCGACTCCTGTCCTGTGACGATTCGAGCGAACGCAAGCGGCGTCGCGTCTGTCCGACGGTTGTGTGTGTGGCGACGAGCTAGAAGGCGTAGACGGTTTGTGTCGAGGAATAGTCTTGTGGAAATGTGTGTGTGTGTATGTGTGTGTGTGTGTGTGTTCGTTCCCATAGCGTTCAGACCTCCGGATCTGTCCACAGATCTTCTATCGTAGAATGACTAATTTTAACCATTTCTTTTTTAAACCTCAGTGGATGACATGAAGATGAATACATAGCCTATAATATATACAACATATATAGAGAGAGAGTTGTGTCACACTGTTCTGACATTGCGGCAGGAAATGGCCGCTCACTTGCGTTAAGATCTCGCAACCGATCAGACGACGTTGCTCTGACCCTGACCAATCAAAACCCCGTGACCCGATGGATATGCCGCTCGGCTTTAGTATTGATGAGATATCGGGCTCGCATATCGACTGTATTATCAGAATTGAAAGATTCCCTTTTTTTTTATTTGATGTGATTTGCTGCCTAAAACCCAATCTTTGGTCACAGCATGGATATAATTGTGCCCGGTGGTTGGTGCATTCAGTGTTGTGTTCTCCTGACTCTCAAAAGCAGAGACCCTCTCCGCTCTACAGAAGGCCGAAGCAGACTCCTGCCGCCTCCGTGCACTGCAGCGCCACCACAGGTTAAGCGTAGGTCCTCCAGTGACGGTCGCTACTCCACGTGTCGTATATCGCGGTCTCCGTCTAACGTTTTGGGGTCGACGGGATCTCCTCCCGCTGTCTGTTTACACCGTGTGGCGTGTGAGGTCTGACCCAAGTGTCGTAGCGAGGGAACGCTGTTTTTAAACCGGAGACCAGAGGTGAAAGAATGTCATGTTTAGTATTTTAGTTTGTGGACCGAGGGAAGCCGGCAGCACAACACAGAACTCTTGCGGACGACATTCTGTACACGCAGTACAAATCCCACTGACTAACGGAGACGCTTCTCAGATGAGATTAAGATTATAATCGGATTACAATCACTCCTACAGGAAACGACCATATTACTCTCCGACACTGTGCTCGGCGGGCCACTGTTATGTTCCACTTAAAATCAATCTTTTAAAAGTTAAATAACAAATTCTTAAATGATTCATGACGCACTAGAAAGCTTCTCGCTGTTCAAGAGATTGGTACGGTTAAGCGTGGGGGGGGGCTATCGTTAAAGTACACAAACGGGCAAAGCGAGGAGACATTCCTCCAGTCCAGTGTTGTCACCTCACCAACGTGAATAATGTATATTATTAAGGTATTTACAGTAGCGAGAGGCCACAGCCACCCGAGCACCGTTTATCACAGTCATCAGGAACACACAGGAGAGATGTCAACACACACGATCTGTTGGTTAGCCAAGTGACCACGTAATGCAGAATATATCGCCTAGATTTTAGAGTTTGGATAGATTGCCTCATAGACACTATCTTTTTGGTTCACGGTTATAATTTGGGCAGCTTGAATAACTTATAAAAAACTATTACTCTAGCTATGTATGTGTTTCGTGTCCAGAAATGGCTCTTAAAAATCGAAATTTAAGGATTAAACTAAAACGAACTCTTACTTACTTAATTCACTTTTTTATTTTGTTAGAATCACAAATTATTTAAGAGAATGATGAAAATATTCCTGCCGCTTTATAAAGTATACAGATTACCTAACGATATACAAATGGAATGTGTAATAGGTGTTTTTCAGTTTTTTTTATAAATGATCTTTATTGTCTTGTTTTTCAATAAACGTGTTTCCTTTAAGGTATGAAACAATCTGTGTTTATTTGTGTGCTTTAACATCCAGTTGGAAAAAGAACAGAAAAGAAGCACACATCTTTGTCAATTAAATATTCTTAAACCGTTGACTACAGAACTTATTCCCGAGCGGTTCTAGACCCTTCCCTTGGTTCCACCTCCCCCCGCTAGGATTTAAACCCAAGATGGCCGGCCAGGTCAGGTCAACAAGGCCCATGGAACACACACACACACACATCCAGAGTTGAGATCTGTACGGTGTGGCTGGAGAGTCGCTCCTAGTGACTCACTGAGCAGCCGGCGTGGTCGGGCGTGAGGTCACACAGCTCCCCAGAGTACCTCCGCAGCTGCTCCATGCTGATGAAACCTAGAACATTTGTACATTGTACTGTATATTTGTAAATCTGTTAGTTTATTTTTATTATCCTGTTGATTTCTCTATTGTTTTATTGTACTGTATTGCTATGCAACCTGGCACAAGAATTTCCTTCGGGATTAATAAAGTTCTATCTTATCTTATCTCATAAGCGGGGAGAGACACTTTATTAACACGTGAGAAAGTTAAGCGTGTCTTTGAGTTGGTAAATGTGCGGTACGGTTTAAATGTTTGACCTGTTGCTGGTGTGTTGTTTCCGGGGACCTCCTGTACTTCACGACACAGTCTGCCATCATGCTGGGACGTCTCGGGGTCCAGGTGTTGGTCACAGCTATCAAATAAGACGCACATAATATAACACACTCGTGTCGGCTACGATGAAACAATGATCAGAATAGGAAATGGCTTTATTGCCTTACTTTTTGCAAACAAAGAATGTAAAAATATAGAAATTTGAAAACAAATCTCAAAATAGACAGAGTTTATAGAAAATAAGCTACAAGCTTGTATTAGAAGTAGTATTATATCATATATATACTGTAGTTGTGGAGTGAGTGTGTTTGGTGGCTGGTTTATGCAGCCTCACCTGGGCTGCATTGACCAATCAAGGCCCACAGGTGTGCTGCCAGCCTCACCCAGCGCCCCCAGACTCTAATCAGCCTGACTCAGGGTCAGGTGAGGCTGCTTAAACCTTAAACCAGCCACCAAACACACACACTCCACACTAAATACACGAGTGCACGCGAGACATTTCAGCTCACCTTCACCTTCACCTTCACCTTCACGCATACAGAACGGCTCTATTATACGAGGATCTATGTGTTGTGTGAATGCCGGAACGTTCCACAGAATAAAACTGTTCTGATTACCTGTATCTGGGCTCCTCCGTTGCGAGACGTTTACTCCAGCAACCCTGCGAATACGGGTTGAACAACTATGTATTATTAATAATGACTATATTAGGATTAGTATAGAAGGGTTGTGTGTTGGGTTGAGGCTTCAGACAGACCTGGGGTGGAGGCTGCTCATCCTCCAGATCCCAAATCAGCCTCCCCACCACATTCCGGACTTCTGGGGACAGAATGTGACCCCGGACTGCATTTAAAGCCGTTTCTGATTCTGGTTCATCTACATCAAGAATTTCCTTCAGGATTAATAAAGTTCTATCTTATCTTATTTATATTAGGAAGGACACTTTTATCCCAAGATATGTATTCCAAGATAAGTGAGACAGAGTATTCGAGGCATGCGAGTACATTTACATTGAGTTTGGCAGATGCTTTTGTTCAAAGCGACTTACAAAGAGTACATTTGTTGAACTACTTTGTTGAACTTTGTTATACTAGAGTATTGTTGGAATGAGAAAGATGGGTTACTTTAATGTATTCATTTAACACTTTTCTATCCCCACCACCACCACCAGCACCATCACCACCACTACTCCCCACCATCACCGCCACCAGCACCATCACCACCACTACTCCCCACCACCATCACCACCACCAACACCACCACCACCACCATCACCACCATCACCACCACCACTTGGTGACACAGGTGAGAGTTACGAGGGCAGTGCCTGTA
>PIJE02005666.1:0-17906 GCA_002895965.2 Coryphaenoides rupestris
AGAGAAGATATCGCTGCACCCAGTTGCACTGGCATTGTGCGGAGTATAGGAGTAAACTGGGGATGGTTCACCACATTGGTCTTCTCTTAGATATATCAACCCTGTCGTCAAACTAATCCTTTAACATATTCGTGGGTTGCTCACAAACAAGCAAGCGAATAATAGAATCTAGAACACGCCAGGGGAGATAGCACCTGATATCACACCTGCACTTTGTTTTAAAAGAAAGAAATAGAAGCTCTAGAATCTCCTGCAGTTCCACTACACTTACTCATTCACAGAGATAATCACGTGACGCGAGGGGGTGGACCTGATAGGGCGCCTTCACACGATTCATGAATTTGGGTTTGAGACATAGCGAACGCAGAAAAGATGTTGGGGGAGTCTAAAATAGGGTCGTAATATTAAGAGATAGCCACTAATGATCCAATAGAGGGAATTCAGAAGGGAGAAAATCTTCTGTACCCAGAGTAGTGGGCACAAAAAAAATGTGGACTCGCTGAACCTTCTTACATCAGGGAAGGTGTTGATACGATGGCGAACAGCCGGCAGCATACATTTAAGGGAAGCTTGACGATAGATGCTGCAATTGAAGCAATGTTGGGCCATGTGCAAATGTAAAGTAATTTAAGTACTGCCGAATGGCCTCGTTTCTTGTGTCTGTAAATCCTTTATCGTTTCCAAGCTTATCAGCTCTCGCTGATTTACACACAAGCTTTGGGGACTTGGGCCACCGCCTAGACCTGTGGCAAACTCCAACTGGGCGAAACACAAACTCCAATCTCTGTGGGATTTATCAGGTAAGCTTGAGTTAGGAGGCTTCTTTCAAAGGCAGTGACTGGCTTTCTGCGTTCGAACGAAGACACACAGCCAAGCAAAATAAATCTCTCATTCGTAAAGGAATCGACTTACATGAAAATGCTGACATCTTGAAGCAAGGTTTATAGAAGTTCCAACAAGTGTACTGAAACTTTCAAACCTGCGTAAATCTTTTCCTTCAGGAGCTTTCAAATTCATTGTGAAATTTCTTCTTTTCAAGTGGATGGACACAGTGATGTGTTTAGAGAGTTTAGAAAAGTTAAGTTTCATATGGAGCTAATTCCAAGCTGCTATTCAAAAAATCACTGTTTCATATTTGTTTTACATATTATGCCCGGTGTATACAGAGCATAAGTCAGCGGAGCACGAAAGGTTCGATTACTTCTCGGTACAAGCTCAAAAATTCTAGCACCTATGATGTCTGCGTCTTCACTCCTATCTCGTCCCTTACATAATCTGCGAGCCAAACGAACTCATTTGCTCATCGGCTGCTCAGCAATTCTGCAGATCATCACCCCACTCTCGAAAAATCAGCGTGGTACGAAAACAGTCTATGGTATGCATCACCCCACGGATTCCCCCATTGCATGAGAGGGAAAGACAAGTGACATCTCTGAGCAAGACCTCCAAGCTTATGTAAACGTTTCTCCCTCTCACTTCCGGCAGGGGTGTGCGTTTTGTCAAAAAGCTCCCCCCCCGCTGGCCGCTTCAAATAACCCTCTCAGGCTCCTACCCTATGACCTCACACATTGAACCTGCAATTTGGCAAGCGGTCCCGAAAATCACTAAGCTACACCTACAAATCTACATTTTCAAGCCCCAGAGATTCTGGCCTTCTAGCAAGAATCTCAAATCTGTGCTTAGCCAAACCAACGCCGGGGCAATGCGCTGGCCCAGTCTAAGATGTTTCAGGGAAGTGAGGCCGTATAAGGCCAGTTGGTATGCTAACATTCACGCGGACGCGAGCATCCGCACTCCACACGGGTTGAGAAGAGACCAAGGAGAATGAGAAGTCGGCAAAGAAGAACAATATTGTACACAGTGCTTATACAAACATTCACAGGACCGTCCTAAAGCATTTTACAAGCCATTTACCTTTGAAATGTAGTCACTTGTTATGTAGGGCGTAAAAACACAGCAACCCTAATAGCGTACAAGGTCGCGCGAGCAGTATACTAGCGCAATGAGATACGAGCGATCATTAATCTTATTTTTGGTGTGCGGCTGAAGGGTAAGTGTTTACCAGAACTCTCCTGCTCTCTTCCTCAAAGTTAGAAGAGGAATGCAAAGTTCAGCTCCCTCCCACCACCCATGGGGGGAAGATTTTAACGTGCGACGCACTCGTGCAAAAACACAAGGTTTCGAATGTAATTTTGTGACAGCAACAACGAAGCGAATATTCGATGGCAGTCATGTATGAAAAATGCGCTCACGCAGTTACAACACTGTGTTCAACGGAATTGACAGCCAACAATTTGACTAGAGAGGCAAACCACCGTTTCTCTTTTCCTTTTCAAACGAGCACGTCCAATCGCTCGCCATTGTCGTTCTTCCGCAATTCTTTCTTCCCGCCCCCCCCCCCCACCTGACCTCCATCCATTTAGCATCAATATCCAACATCTGGCATTCAAAGCCCCATGAGAAACACATCCTGGAGATGTGCAGTTTTTTTGTGCCAATATGCAACCGCAATTCAAGTCTGGATTAACAGGGAAGAGTTTCAATGCAAATTCCCCGCGTTTAAGAATGGCACAGTGGTGCTACAACGCTGTATAAAGAACCCATCACTGCACTAGCAAAAACGTTTGTCTGTGTGGAATCCATGCAACCCCAGCAAACATGGACAGCAAGAGTCCACCCTGGGTTAGGGTCAGAGCAACCAACTGGGTGCACATAGTAAGGGGAGGCTTCAATCAGACTATTACCACCCCACACCGACTATACTGCTGGGCTCACTTTTTTTGTTCTGCAAAATGCCTTCACAACATCTGAGCATTCTTGCGCATGTCCACCTTTGATCCTAATATACAGCAATTACCTAGCAATTAAACCCCTTTAATGTTTTCTGCCATTAAAAGGAATATGTAACATTTAAAATTGGTTTTCACTTGGACGTTCAATATTTTCCCCCCCAATTAAATTACAAATTGCATTTATAAAAATCCTCATTTTGTTCGAAATAAGTAAAAACTCCTTATATTAGCTATACCCTGCTTGTGTATTAAGAGAGTTCTCACCAAAGGATGTTCGACCTGAGGTGGGGCGTGGCCGTCAGAACCCTTATAACTCGCTTCTCCAGCCACCCCTTAGCCGGTCATCCTCTATGACACTCTATGTCCTCTTCACTCCCCCCCTGGTCAGCTTTGCACAACGCGCCACAACACTTCTCTTACTCCCCACCCCCAATTCTTCTCCCTCCTCCTCCCATGGCACAGATGCATTTAAGGGAAGCTAGATAAGTACATGAGGGAGAAAGGAATAGAAGGATATGCAGATAGGGTCAGATAAACTAGGGTGGGAGGAGGCTCGTGTGGAGCATAAACACTCGGCCTGTTGGGCCACCTTCTGTGCTGCTAGAGCGCCAGCCAGGCAATGGACCAGTTGGGCCGAATGACCTTTGCTTATCTGTGCTGTCATCATCTATGCAATTCCATTTCCTACTTAAGCTTATAACCACCCAACACAACTTGGTTTAAATAACCTCTCCAGCCTCGGCTGTCCTGTATCATCAGCCCCAAGCTACGTCACATAGCTTTGCACTCAGTAGTATAGAAATAACTTAATATGCCGCGAGCACTCCCCCTTCCCGACCTTTCAAGGACTGCTCCGAGCCATAGCAACAAGGCAGCAAAAAAGGATAGCTGAACACAGAGGCTGAGCATCAAAACATCACATTTTACCACCTCCACAGCCTCGGAGTACTGCAAGATAGCGGCTCCGTTCAGACACAAGCCTCTGCATTTAATAATAAATCTTTACCGTCACATGCAGTGTTAAAATTTAACAATGAAACAGAACAATGTGTTGAGCAAATTTTTTTTATTTAAGTAATTACTTTTCCTTTAAGTTGCTCATCAATTTTAGAACTGTTCGTTTTGTCCCCATGGCCTTCTAAAGCTCCAGAGTTAACGAATCACTGAACGCGGAGTTTCTCCCGTTGGATTCAGAAGAGTGCAGACATTCTCAGTGTGGCCATCACCAGAGCCTATCCATATTCGTGGGAGGAAGCTGCAACACCCACAGGGAAGCATCAGCTCACACTGCCTGCTTTGGCACTTCCAAGCTGAAGATGTTCAAGGATGACCCAAAAATACTTTACCCTGCAGTGCCGAGAAGCCATAAACAGGCTCAATCGGGGGAGCTGAGTGCTACAGACATCTTCGAAGAAGCAGGACCGAAATAACCTTCGTTTGCACTGAAATCCGGGGGCATCAATGCAATCACTGGCTGTGTTAACGTCAGGAGAAAGACTGGTAATCTGAACCTGGGATCCCCCTGCGAGATGCAGCAAAGGCGGGAATAAAATGCATGCGCCTTTGTTTCACAACCAGCCTGCAGTGCAAGTGTGAAGTAAGTTTAGCAGTTCCCAAGTCATCTATTGGCTGCCAATATTAAATCCCTCAACTGACTGCCCAAGGTGGTCTATGCACCTGGGACCTTGAAATTTGAATCGGAATTACCATTTGGAGCCATGCCAGTGATCTCTAAAGTGCAAAACCGCGCCGACATTAAATCAGTGCAAACAAATCAAAAGCTCTAATATACTCAAATTGTTTGTACACCAGTATCCAATAAGTTTCGTTACCTCTTTCCTTCTGATTAGCTAATTTCCAAGAGCATTGCAATGCAAACTGATCTGTGAGAAAATTATTCTGGTTAAATGGAATCTGAAGGGCTCGGTGAATTACAAAGCAGTGGAATTTAAGTTCAAGGGTCTCAAGTCTGTTTTCATTAATTCGCGTCTGTATTTAACAGCGCGTTCCTTGTACCACGCCTCGCATCCTGCCGGTTGGCGCTAGAACACAGGAGTCACCGTGGCAGTCCTCCTCGTCACCCCGCAAATCAGGAAGACTATCAAGGGCCTGTGAACTGTTTGAGCTTCTGTGCAACACACACGTGTATTTTTTTTCCGCCCGCATAACATGAGGAGATAGTTGCCAGCCAACACGTTATATAACCGTAAAAGGCCAAGGGCTCCAGGAGATAGCTCCTACTTCTGCAACACTGGACACCTCGACCTTTCTGCGAACTTCTCAAGCATCTCGTAATGCGAGTGAAAAGTCTTAGTCGTTTCTGAGGCAGTAAATGATGCGATCTGAGATCTTTGAAGAACAAGAATCAGTTAGTATTGATTTAAAAGACGCTCTTAATTGTTTCAAAAGGCACGTAAAACAGACCTGAGCGTTTCTACAGCACTGGCATCAGTAGATTGATTAATTTTAAAGAAGCACAAAGGGTACCTTTAGCGCCTCCGCTACTGATCTTTGTCCACCGCATGGCCTGCCTGTAATGCGCTACCAGATCAAGGAGCGGAATAGCTCGCCATCGGGCCTTCCAGCGAACACCCACTCCAAGCACCTTCTCACACGCTCATAAGTGAACCATTGGTGTAAGCCATGACCTGTTGAAACTCTTTATCTGCTAACACCGTAGGGGCATCATAGCCGGGCCCTCCCACTGACGTGCCCTTCCAGGAAATGGTGTGGGCAGGGATGAATACTAAAAAAGTCACTGTGATAGTGATCAGTTAAGTCGGGAGTCATTGCTGTAACTTATATTTTAACTCCTAAGTAGGGTTACAAACTCTCGAATGGATCACATTCCGCAGGAATGGTTATTTTTCAAAAAATACGCCATTTCAAGACCATCCCACCTTCCACGCCACGCCATTGGCCCATGCTTTTGTCTCACAATGTAGCTATACGAATTCCAAGTGATCAATACGAGGACTTTTTAATTCAATAGATGGGCAAGCTACAAATTACCGTCAGCCGAGAGACCTCTGATCCAGAAGCATCGCATCTAATCCGTTGTTGCGCCATTTTTACCACACCAAACATGAATGAACAGAAGTAGGCACATCTCCAGCCTCCTCGAGGCCTGTTCCGACCATTTAATTAGATCTATACCTCAACTCCATTTACCCAGCGGTTGTTATAGACCTCTTTGATACAAGGGCAGTGAACCAAACTGGGTTTTTAACAAATATTCTTTCAGTCACCTCGTCCTGACAGTAGTCACAAATTACCAGAAATATTACTGATTCAATTTCCCACACATGCTGGAATTTGAAAATCTCAACCTCATAGATTACTAAGTTCATTAGTAAACCACCACACTCAACCCATCAACTTATCCAACACAGTTTTGGTTTCTGCTCTGTGAAGTCAAGAAAATGGCCAGATCCCCATTGTTTCCTCACTTCATATTGCTTCGCAGGAGGGTCTGGGAAAGTAATACTCCAATTTCCAGGAGACCTCCAGGTGCAATCCGAGAGGGTTTTGACACCACCCTAAGTCTTCTAGGACATTCCCTCCACACCACAGTCTTTCTTGGCTTTTTGCGCGAGCGCCAGTGCAGGATGACACCAAATATTGCTCTTGATCTTTATCTAACTCTTACACCCCGGCATCTAACTTCCTTGCCCAGCCTATCTGAGCAGCGATAAGATCCGTTTGGGAGAATCTCTCTACCACACTGGAAAGTCCGGCGCGCGTGGCTTAGCGTACTCAGTGGACCAACAACTGGTCAAAGCAAGAAGCCTGCTTTATCTTTTAAAATGAAAAATATAACACTTTCAAAAGCTGAAGAGGCTAATTTGCAGGGTATGGGGAAAACCAAGGTGTGGGACCTAAAATTGGACAGCCGTTCAAAGAGGCTACAATGGGCTGAACATCTTTCCTTCTTGCTGTGAGACTCTGTGATTCGATTTTGACATCGGTTATTTTTTATTCTTGGGCCTTTAATTATTTCTGGTCAAACAGTTTACAGAGCTCCATTAGAAATGGACACACACTCCATCAACGAATTGAGTTGGCGTTTACGTTTGAGAAACGTTTTCCAAAGCCAACGTTGACTGGTTTAGCAAGCAGCACTGCGCGCACACCAGGCAGCTGAGAACATTTTCATTTAAAGCTCCTGCAAAAAGAGGCCAAATCATCACACCGAAGACCAGCTTCACACAGCCAGGAGAGCTCCAAAACTTCGCCAGCGCCCCAGTGTTAACTCCTGGTATTCATCCATCTTAAAAGTTCTGACAACACTGATTTGAAAACCCAGCTGGCCTCTTCAAGCCACAAGAATGCAGTTAAACACTTACACGCGAAATGCTGCAATGCATAGTACGCCACAAGAGCATTGCACAGCTATTCCCTGGGGTTTAAAAAAGAGCATATTTAAATCATCGAATGTATTGTGCTACAACAGCTTCTACACCCAAGAAAACACAGTAGTTGGCAGTATGCTGTACAGTGTTCATTAAACAGGATCATTTATATGAGACAAAAGCAAGGAAAAAAATCAAGTTTTCTGAACTTTTCTTATAAATTCTACCGTGCAATTAGTGCAACTAGATTGCAGATGCCAATAGGAACAATACCTAGGGCATCAGGATAAGGGGATTGGGCAAGGAGTGGAGAGTTGAGGTCGAGGTCAGCAATGATCTAACTGAATGGCCAGAGGCAGGTCGAGGAACCGTATGCCTCACCCTTCCTTAATCTTATTTCAAATGTCATGCTCAAGCAACCATAACAGCAGTTGGCCATGGTGTTATAGCCCCATCTACCAGCAAAGAAGCAGAACTGTGCACTTTTTTTGCATTACTATTCCCCATTAATAGATTATACAGCACAGTGAAGGCGCCAATTTGGCCCATTCGTGCCGTGTCAGCTCTTTGAAAGAGCTATCAATACAAACCCAACTCCACATAGTCCCTGCAATTCTCCGTTCTTTTGCAGTTCAAATTATCTACATGACTGTCCCCCCAACATTACAACTTGCACTGAGGGGAAGCAAGCAGAGGGCAGGTATAGACGACCCCATGCACATGTTGCTTTTCCATAGTGGACTGTTACCTCTGCTCTGGGATCCGCTCTCGAGCCAGGATTATTGGAGTGCAATCAGCTTGCGGCTTCCCACACCCAGTCCACAAGATAAGCACAAGTTTTTTGATTACTAGAACCTTCCCCATCAACCCCACCAGAAAATGATGCATGCACAAGTTGCACGCTCCTACCCAGGTTCAAAAAAATTTGCATAGCAACGCTGAATTAACTTACAATACACATCGATTCCTCCTTTGCCCACTGACCTCGTCCCTCCAGGCCAGCTTCCTGGGGTTTGGCTACAGAGAGCAAGTGCTCATATATGAACCCAGATTTTGGTACAAGGGAACCAGGGATATGGGGATAGTACAGGAAGGTGGATGTATCCTGAGGTCGAAGATCGAGCCCATGATCTTATTGAATAGGCGGAGCAGATGCTCCGATGGGCCGACTCCTCTCCTATTTTTATACATAGATACATAGATACATAGAAGATAGGAGCAGGAGTAGGCCATCCGGCCCTTCGAGCCTGCTCCGCCATTTAATGAGATCATGGCTGATCCTTCAATTCAGTATCCCGTCCCCGCCTTCTCTCCGTAACCCTTAACCCCTTTTGCCTGTAGAAATATATCTAATTCCCTCTTAAATATATTTAATGAGCTGGCGTACACTGCCCTCTGTGGCAATGAGTTCCACAGGTTCACCACTCTCTGAGTGAAGAAATTCCCCCTCATTTCTGTCCTAAATGGTTTAGCCCTTATCCTTAAATTATGTCCTCTAGTTCTGTTCTCACCCGCCAAGGGAAACATTCCTTCTGCATCTAGTCTGTCTAGACCTGTCAGAATTTTATACACTTCTATGAGGTCCCCTCTCAATCTTCTAAACTCCAGTGTGTACATCCCTAAACTACATAGTCTCTCCTCATAGGTCAATCCCGCCATTCCTGGTATCAGCCTGGTGAATCGCCGCTGCACCCCCTCCATGGCAAGAACATCTTTCCTCAGATGAGGCGACCAAAACTGTACACAGTACTCGAGGTGTGGTCTCACCAGTGCCCTGTACAGCTGCAGCAAGGTATCCCTGTTCCTGTATTCCAACCCTTTTGCTATGAAGGCCAGCATACCGTTTGCCTTCTTGACCGCCTGTTGCACCTGCATGCTCGCCTTCAGTGACTGGTGTACAAGAACACCCAGGTCTCTCTGTACTTCCCCCTCTCCCAATTTATTGCCATTTAAATAATAATTTGCCCTCCCGTTCCTGCACCCAAGGTGGATAACTTCGCACTTGTCCACATTATAGTGCATCTGCCATTTATCCGCCCAATCACCCAGTCTGTCCAAATCGCTCTGGAGCTTCCTGGTCTCCTCCTCTGAGCCCACCCCCCTCCTAGTTTAGTGTCGTCTGCAAATTTGGAAATGCTGCATCCGACTCCCTGATCCAGGTCATTAATGTAAATTGTGAACAGCTGGGGACCCAGGACAGATCCCTGTGGTACCCCACTTGTTACTGCCTGCCATTCAGAAAATGAGCCGTTTATTCCAACTCTCTGTTTTCTATCTGACAGCCAGTTCTCTATCCACGTCAATACTTTCCCCTTTATCCCATGAGCTTCAATTTTCCATGCTAATCTTTTATGTGGGACCTTATCGAAGGCCTTTTGGAAGTCCAGGTACACCACATCTACTGGCTCTCCCCCATCTATTTTACCAGTTACTCCCTCAAAAAATTCCAATAGATTAGTCAAGCACGATTTACCCTTTGTAAATCCATGTTGACTCTGTCCTATCCTGTCCCCATTTGCTAAGTGCTCCGCTATTTCATCCTTAATGATGGACTCCAGCATTTTGCCCACAACTGATGTAAGGCTTACAGGTCTGTAATTACCTGCTTTTTCCCTACCCCCCTTTTTGAATAGTGGGGTAACGTTAGCTACCCTCCAATCCATGGGCACTGTTCCCGAGTCTAATGAATTCTGAAAAATCATACTTAGTGCATCCGCTATCTCTAGGGCCACCTCCTTCAGTACCCTAGGATGCATGTTATCAGGCCCTGGGGATTTGTCCGCCTTCAATCCCTTTAGCTTCCTTAACACCATATCCTTAGAGATATTGATTTGCGTCAGTTCCTCCTTTGCCAATGTCCCTATTTTCCCGATATCCCAGGGAGGTTTTTTGTGTCTTCCTTCGTAAAGACTGACCCAAAGTATGCATTTAGTTGGTCTGCCATTTCCTTATTTCCCATTATATATTCCCCCGTATCTGACTGCAATGGACCAACTTTGGTTTTCACCAGTCTTTTCCTCTTGATATACTTATAAAAGCTTTTGGAGTTAGTTTTTATATTTTCCGCCAGCTTGCTTTCGTAAGCTATTTTGCCCCTCTTGATTAAGCCCTTTGCCCTCCTTTGCTCTATCTTAAACTGTTCCCAATCTTCCGCTCTGGCGCTTTTTTTGGCTATTTTATACGCCCTATCTTTGGATTTTATGCTGTCTCTAATTTCCCCTGTTATCCACGGTTGAGTCACCTTTTTAGATTTCCTTTTATGCCAGATTGGTATAAACAATTTTTGCAATTTTGTCATTCTATCTTTAAATGCTTGCCATTGTTTATCTACCTCCAGTCCTCCCAGGAACGTTGTCCAATCAGACCTACTCAGTTCCCGTCTAATGGCATCATAATTCCCCTTGTTTAAATTCAGGACCTTAGTCTCTGAGTCAATTTCTTCGCTCTCCATTTCGAGTGAGAAATCGATCATGTTATGATCGCTCTGACCCAAGGGTCCCCGTACAACAAGATTACTAATTAGTCCCTTCTCATTGCACAGTACCCAGTCCAATATAGCCTGTTCCCGAGTTGGTTCCTCGACATATTGATCCAGATAACCATCCCTTAAACACTCAAGGAATTCCTCCTCCTCATTATTTTTACTGATTAGGCTAGTCCAATCTATATGTAAGTTAAAGTCACCTATGATGACAGCTGTGCTCTTATTGCACGCTTCTCTAATTTCCCTCGTGATGCCCTCCCCAACCTCTATTTTACTATTTGGAGGCCTATATACCACTCCTATTAATGTTTTTCGCCCCTCGCTATTTCTTAGCTCCACCCATATAGATTCTGTATTAACTGAGTTAATATCCTTCCTTTCAATTGCATTTATCCCCTCTTTTACCAGCAATGCTACCCCTCCTCCCTTTCTTTTTTGTCGATCCTTCCTAAATACTGAATACCCCTGTATGTTAAGCTCCCAGCCCTGCTCACCCTGCAACCATGTTTCCGTAATCCCAATTAGATCATAATTATTAACCTCTATTTCCACAGCTAATTCATCTACCTTGTTCCTGATGCTTCTCGCATTAAGGTATAAAACCCTCAGGCTTTTTTTATGCTCACATTTTTTATGAATTAGTTTGGCCCTTTGTTTTTTGTTCCTCACCCTTTTACCATTTATTTCTGTCTGCCTTTCACTTTCCTCTATTTCACTACATAGGTTTCTAGCCCCCTGCCATACTAGTTTAAATGCTCCCGAACTGCTTTATCAAAATTTACCCCGAGAACATCAGTTCCATCTCTGCACAGGTGTAGACCGTCCCTTTTGTATAGGTCACACCTACCACAAAACTGGTTCCAATGCCTCAAAAATTTAAAACCCTCCCTCTTACACCACTGCTCAAGCCACAAAAAAGAAGAGGAGAGAACTATTAACATTTCAAATGACCTTCTTTTACTGTGGCCTAAGAATAACAAACTTTAACAAACATAAACATCTCTAATGCACAATATATCTCTTTTTTTTTAACACAATAATGCAAGTAGAGTAAGCTTGGAGGGACTAGGTGACAACCTGAACCCTCCACCAAGTACCTCGGGTATTATTCTGACCCAATGAGGTGTCTTGGTTCTTAAGCTATTCATGTTACAAAGTCCTGGAGGTATGAAGGAGGATTGCGGACCCTTCCAGGGTATCGTCTGGAACCCAATGGAGGTGGGGTATCCCCTGTGGGTGGAGGTGGGGTATCCCCTGTGGGTAGAGGAGTTCCAGGACCTGCATCCCCATTGAAGTCATCGGGAATGGAAGGCTCATCAGCAGCGTCTGGGGGCTGCTGTGTAAGTACGAGGTGTCTGCGGTTCCTGCGAACAATCCGGCCCTGGATATCAACCAGATACGATCTTGGGGTGTTGGCCCGTCCTTGCACAATGCCTCTTTTGCGGGAGTCACGTATCCACACATAGTCACCTGGAAGGAGTGGACACAAGGGCTTAGCCCTGTGGCGACTGTTAAAGTTGGCCTGTTGTCTTAATTTAGAATGTTTGTCCTTGTCTATAAAATTCTGGAGGTCGGGCCAACCTGGAATCAGGAGTGATGGCATCGTTGGCACAGTTGTACGAAGTTTTCTGCCTTGTAGCAACTCAGCAGGGCTGAATCCGCTAGAAAGAGGTGTGGAGCGGTATGCAAGGAGTGCCCGGTATGGGTCAGGTGATTTTTTTAGAAGCTGTTTGGCTGTCTGGACAGCACGCTCGGCAGCCCCATTGCTTTGAGGATACAGAGGACTGGATGTGACATGGGTAAAGTCCCAGCTGTCGGCAAATGAGCGAAAGGTGTCCGAGGCAAATTGGGGCCCATTATCTGTTCGAACCAGCAAGGGGACCCCTAGGCGAGCAAAGCAGGATTTCATACATTCAACGACTGCATGTGAAGTAGTGGAAAGAAGCTTGATAACTTCAATAAACTTAGAAAAGTAGTCCAACATTACCAGGTAAGTTGAGTTATCCAAATGAAATAGATCAGCCCCAATCTTCTGCCATGGGCCCTCCGGGGTGTCATCTGGGATCAATGGCTCTGGTGGTTGTTGTCTCATTTGGGCGCAGCTTGGGCATTGTTCAACTTTGCGTCGTAGTTGACCGCTTAATCCAGGCCACCAGACCGAACACCTGGCTCGTGCTCTGCATTTTGTGATTCCTTGATGGCCATCATGCAGTTTGTCCAGAATGTCTTTCTGCATTGATGCTGGAATGACCAACCGGCACCCTTGTAGCAACAATCCTTGCGCAATAGTGAGGTCACCTGAAACGGCCGCATAAGGTCTAAGAGTGTTATCAAGTTCCGCATGATCTGGCCAGCCCTCACGGCAGTATGTGAAGACCTGACGAAGTAGTTCATCCGTTTCCTGCTCTTGACGAAGTGCAGCCAGGCGTTTCTCAGTAATGGGCAGTGTAGTGAGTATTGAGTGTACATAATTCTCTATGCACTGCACCTCAGGGGAATCATCCACCGGCGGCTGGTAGGGAGCCCTGGAGAGGACATCGGCAGTTGCTAGGCTCTTCCCTGGCACATGTGAAATAGTGAAGTGAAAATGCATGAGTCGCATCCGAAAGCGCTGAATGCGGGGGGACAACTCGTCCAGGTTTTTAGATCCCAATAGTGTAAGAAGGGGCTTGTGATCTGTTTCGACCTGGAATGTCATGCCTATTAGGAAGTCTCTATAGCGCTCACACGCCCATGTAATGGCCAGGGCCTCTTTTTCAATCTGCGCATACCGCTGCTCTGTTTTCGAAAGGGCTCGTGAAGCATAGGCTACAGGGTGCCAGTCAGTGTCAGGTCTCTTTTGTAAAAGGACTGCACCCAAGCCAAACGATGAGGCATCAGCTGACACTTTAGTGAGGTTATTGGGATCATACAGTGCAAGGCCTGGCGGGGTGGTGAGCTCCGTCTTTATCTCAGTGAAAGCTTGGGACTGCTGGGGTCCCCAATACCATGAGGTCAGCCTGTTGAGGAGGTCCCGGAGTGGCTTGGTTTTATCGGCTAGATGGGGTATGTATTTGCCCAAGTGATTGACCAAGCCCATGAAGCGGCGTATTTCCGATACATTCCTTGGTGCGGCCATGTGTGCAAGAGCCTTGACTTTGTCAGGATCTGCTCTGACACCGGTCCCATCGATGACCTGGCCGAGAAATTTCACCTGGGTTTTGGCGAATTCACATTTGGAATTAAGAGTAAGTCCAGCTTACTGAGAATTACAAAAAGCCGCTGATCGTGCTGTTCTTGGGTTGCGCCAAACACCAAAACATCATCCATTTGGCATAAGACACCATCAAGCCCCTCAAGGATGCGGGACATGCGGCGCTGGAAATGCTCAGGGGCGGAGGATATTCCAAAGGGCAGTCTGTGGAAATAGTAACGTCCAAATGGCGTGATGAACGTGGTAAGACGTTTTGACTCCTCTGACAAGGGTATTTGCCAGAAACCAGATTGAGCGTCAAGCTTTGTAAAAACCTTTGCATCTTTCAGCTGCCCCAGAGTGTGCTCTACGCAGGGTAAGAGATGCAGCTCTCTACAGACACTTTCATTGAGTTTTGTTAGGTCTACGCAGATTCTGATTTTTCCATTGGGTTTTGGAACCACAACCATTCCGGAGCACCAGGCTGTGGGTTCCTCAACTCTTGCAATTATCCCCAGTTGCTCCATGTGGGTGAGTTCCTCCTTAACTTTGGACATAAGGGGGAGCGAGACACGTCGGGGTGTAGAGTGAGCAAAAGGTTTGGCATCCGGCTTAAGGCGAATGTGATACTCCTCTTGCAGTCGCCCAATGCCTTGAAACAGTCTGGGGAACCGCTGTCTGACCTCCCGTTCGAGGTCCGTGGATACTGTCTCTACTACTTGTGGGTCCAACCTGGACACCAAACACAAGGAAATGATGGCGGGGCGACCGAGGAGCGCTTTTCGTAGACCGCGTACCACATACACATCCTGTTTTGTAGACCGTGGACCACGGGTCAGGGTAGCTGAAAATTTTCCTCTGACATTCAATGGGACTTGACCAGGCCCCTGAAGAATTTTAGAGGTACTCTGAAGAGCCTCTTGACCTAGGTTGTTGTAGAGGCACTCCGGGATGACAGTGACATCAGCCCCTGTATCGATTTTAAATTCAGTCATGTGACCACACAGGCTTAAGGTAACAGTCCACGGCTGGTCCTGGCCATCTCCAATGGAACCCAGGAGCGCTATCTCATTGTCGTCGCCCTCTGATATTTCAGCAACCGCAGGTGTGGATCGGCAAACTGCAGCAAAATGTCCCTTTTTCTGACAATTCCTGCAGCTAACATCTTTGGCTGGACAGATTTGTCTATTGTGTGTACTCCGGCCACACCATCTGCAACTCTGCCTTTGTGGTTGGAAATATGTTCCAGTTTGAGTTCCAGTGTGAGGCCTCTGTACATATTCATGTAAGTCAGTTTGTCTTGATTTGGCAGAAAAATATTTTTGGGGGCCTGATTGTCGGGGGGCACTTATGGTTTCAATGGACTCCTCCTCCTCATTACTATCTTTCTGAAGCATTGATTGCTGTTTCTTTATTGTTTCATTTTGGAGAACCTGTGTTTTTGCTTTGTCAACTGAGAGGTCTGGATCCATCTGTAATTTTGCAGAGAGGTTAAGATCCCTTAGTCCAACAACCAGTCTGTCACGAATTAGTTCATCCCGCATAGCTCCATATTCACAGTGTTCTATGAGCTCATATAGCGCTTTAATGAAGCTATCACCCGATTCCCCTCTCTCCTGCACACGCCTATGGAATCTTGCACGTTCAAATATCAAATTCCTCCGCGGCATGAAATGATTAGACAACTCCGTTTTTACTGTGTCATAGCTTTTCAGTTGATCAGCCGTAATATTCCTGCACCGGACGATCGCTTCAGCCTCCGTGCCCATGGAATACAATAGCGTGTTGACCTGTTTTTCCTGTGACTGTTTATCAAGGCCTGAAGCCTGTCTAAAGCGTTCGAATCTGCTGAGCCACCGCGGCCACTCTCCTGGCCGTGTAAAATCAAATTCAGAGGGGGGAGAAATCTGAAAGAATGCAGGACTTTGAGTGGCCATGATAGTAAGCAATGTGGGCTAAGTACACCTTTTTCTCTCTCTGTCCCTCTTGTTAATCTCCGTCCTCGGTAATAACAAAAGGCGGCAGCGGACGCAGGTAAAGGCCCACAGCAGCCTCGGAGACCCGGGTGAAGCAGCAGCAGCGGAGCGGAGGTATAAAAGTCGGCAGCGGACAGGTAAGGCCCACAGCAGCCTCGGACTCGGGTGAAACAGCAGGCAGCAGCCGGAGCGAAGGTAAAAAAGGCGGCAGCGGACGGCAGGTAAGGCCACAGAAGCCTCGACCCGGGTGAAGCAGAGCAGCGGAGCGGAGGTAATAAAAGTCGGCAGCGGACCCAGGTAAGGCCCAACAGCAGCCTCGGACTCCGGGTGAAAACAGCAGCAGCAGCGGAGCGCGGCAGGTATAAAAGGCGCAGCGGACGCTAGGTAAAGCCCACAGCAGCCTCGGACTTCGGTGGAAACAGAGGAGCAGCAGCGGAGCGGAGGTATAAAAGGCGGCAGCGGAACGCAGGTAGGCCCCACAGCACCGGACTCCGGGTGAAAGCAAGCAGCAGCGGAGCGGAGGTAATAAAGGCGGCACGGACCAGGTAAGGCCCAAGCAGCCTCGGCATTCGGGTGAAACAGCAGCAGCAGCGGAGCGGAGGTATAAAAGGCGGCAAGCGGACCAGTAAGGGCCCACAGCAGCTCTCGACCGGGTTGGAAGCACAGGCAGCGAGCCGAAGTAATAAAAAGGGGCAGCGGACCAGGTAAGGCCCACAGCAGACCTCGGACTCGGTGAAACGCAGCAGCGGACGGGTATAAAGGCGCGTGACCAGGTAAGGCACGCGCTCGACCCAACAGAAGCAGGGAGTATAAGCGGTCAGTCTTGTCCAGAAGCCGGGACCTGTGTGGTGAAGCACAACGCGAGGGAGTTCGGTTAAAGGCAGGAGCTTGGTTTTTCAAGAAACGGACCTACGGAGAAGAACCGTACGGCTAAAGTGGGGCTTACTGTCACAGGTGACGCCCCCGCCCTCCTCTCTCTAACCTAGTAGTCTTTAGCTGTCTAAAAACAGAGGTCACAAATTTTTTGGCCTCAGTTTCTTTTCAGCAGGGCAAGAACCGGGAGGAGCGGGAAGCCGGCGTAGGACCAAGGGGACACAAGACCGGGAAGTCAGCGAAAACCCAGGGAGGTAAGACTAACTGGTAAGTACTTTCCTCAAACCTTCCAGAAAGTCAAACTAGTGGGATTTGGTTATTTAAAAAGGAATAAGAGGGTACAGTATACATTGGTCTAAGTAAGCTTCGGAAAACAAAAGTCAATAAATAAACTAAAACTAGAAATTAAAAAGTATATGATGAGCGGCTTACCAGTCATGGCAGTAGACGCTCGGACCCTGTGGTCATCTCCTCCCTGCTAACATTGTGGGCAAATCAGCGGACGCTCCTGTGTCCCCTGTACAACCATCGTTGTGGCGGGAAGTGTGGTCCAGTCTGCAGCTCATGTGGGACCGCATGAACGGGGCCCTATGAGCTGCGGATGGACCTCACTTTGGAGGCATCCACGGATTCTGAGAGGGTTGTGGAATATCGCACATTTAGTGAGTGTCGGTCCACAGGCCGGCAGCCGTTAAGGCCAGACGTAGGTAGTACATGGGTGACCGGCAAAAGGCAGAGCCAACGGGCAGGAGGTAGTGCAGAAAATCCCCTGGGGTTGTCTCCCCTTCAGCAACAGGTTCCCGCCTAGGTTGCTGTTGTCGGGGGGATCGGACTCATCGGGGGAAGGCACCAGCAGCCAGGTTCATGGCACCATGGCTGGCTCTGCTGCACAGCAGGGCGGGAAAAAGAGTGGTAGGGCTATAGTGATAGGGGACTCAATTGTAAGGGGAATAGACAGGAGTTTCTGTGGCCGCAACCGAGATTCCAGGATGGTATGTTGCCTCCCTGGTGCAAGGGTCAAGGATGTCTCGGAGCGGCTGCAGAACATTCTGGAGAGGGAGGGTGAACAGCCAGCTGTCGTGGTGCATGTAGGTACCAACGATATAGGTAAAAAGCGGGAAGAGGTCCTACAAGCAGAATTTAGGGAGCTAGGAGCTAAATTAAAAAGTAGGACCTCAAAGGTAGTAATCTCTGGATTGCTACCAGTGCCACGTGCTAATCAGAGTAGAGAGAACAGGATAGTTAGGCTAAAATGAC
>PIJE02005667.1:0-2500 GCA_002895965.2 Coryphaenoides rupestris
TCGGTTCCTCGCTCTTCGTTGTTCTGGGTGTGAGACAGAGATTAATCGCTGACAATATTAACGCCGCTTCGCCATGTCAGCGCTCTATTGTGACTATATGGTACTGTTCTGCTCTCTGACTCACACGCTACCTTCATAGAGCGTGAGATATAAAGCGCCATGAGGCCCGGTGGTCAGCCCCGGCCCCGAGAAGAGGCCCCGCCCCCCGGAATTACCTCTCCATCGACGAGTGGGGGCGGCCGCGGTTCTATGACGAAGAGCAGCGCCCCCTCGGGAGATGACGACCGCCTCGAAAGTAAGTACAACCGGAACCAGTATAGGGCGTCGCACCGCGGCGCCCCCATTAACTTCCGGAGGAGCCCCCGCTCCCGTCACCCACCAAGCACACCACCCACGCTTGCCCTCAAGTCCCTTCCACGCCTTGTGGCTCGTGCGTGCGCTGTGCCGTGTTGTGAGTGTGTCGTGCTGTCATGTATATGCTCAGGTCGCATGTGTGGGTGTGTCTGTCCTTGCCCCTGTGTTTGTGCGCTGTGGTCAACCTGGTTTCACGCTAATCTATTAATTTTTAGGGTCTGGGTGTCTACCAGCAACCCCAACCCCCGCAACCCCCTCCCCTCCCCACCCACCCACCCAGCCAGCCACTTCTCTCTGGCACGCCACACACACACACACTCAATCACACACACTCAAGCACACACTATCACACACTCCAGTGCAACCCCCCCCTCCTCTCTCCTTCTCCTCTCTCTCTCTCTGTGTTGTCTCTCCCTCTCTCTCTCTCTCTCTCTCTCTCTCTCTCTCTCTCCTTTTTTTTCAACACACAAATATACACACACAGCTCTCCATGGGTTTGCATGTATTAGTCCACAGGGGTGGCCACAGCTGGCCACCTCGCCTCGGGCACCGTTGTAGGTGTCATTCTTCAGCTTGGCGGGCCCGCCCGCGGTGGCTCGGCCGATGCTGGGCCAACACCTGGGCAGCGCAGCCTCAATCGGAAGTGGTGAACATTCATTTCCCACAAGGACCTATCTATTTATTCCCGGAGTTGCCCACCTTCAGCATGTAATAGTAGAGGGCAGCACGCCTCGTGACTGTGGTGGCACACCTGGGTGGTTAGTAACTTGGTTTAGAAGGTGGCTTTTCCTCTCGTTTTCTTCCGGGGTTTTTTTGGGCAGTGGGTAGGAGGAGGAGGGGGGGCGGGGGGGGGCTCCTCGGGTGCTGGTGGTGGTGGTGAAGGAAGGAAGGAAGGAAGTGGGGGGGGTGTATTCCACTGTCACCGGTTCTAGGTTGTAGCGTGTTTATTTCGCGCGTGTGTGTTTGCGTGTGCGTGTGTGTGTGTGTGTGTGTTTTTTCCCCCTCCCCCCCTCCTCGCCATGAATGGATGGAGGCAGAGAGTGAATAGGGCGTCTGGAAGGCTTTCGCGGCAGATAAGATTCAGCGAGGGGGCAATCTAGCGGGCACAATGCGCGCTAGCTAGACGGCCGCGGGACGCCACACAATGCCGCCGCCGCGTTTATATTTAGCCACGAGAAATTGCCTATTTATTTATTTTTTGGTATGTTGTTGTTGTTGTTGTTGTTGTTGTTGTCGTTGTGGTGGCGTCGCCGTTGCCAAATGATATTCCACTGAAAGGTGTAATCCCCAAGTCTTTGTGTCTTTTTGTTGTGTTTTGTTTTTTTGGTTAAACATATTGACGCACCAGACATCTTCATTTTGTCTCTCTGTTTTGAAATGGCATCTTGATAAACCATGCTCAACCACGCTCTCATTCTCTCTCTCTCTCTCTCTCTCTCTCTCTCTCTCTCTCTCTCGCTCTCTCTCTCCTCTCTCTCTCCTCTCCCTTCTCTCTCTCTACTCTCTCTCTCTATCTCTCTCTCTCTCCCTTCTCTCTCTACTCTCTCTCTCTCTCTCTCTCTCTCTCTCTCCCTACCTCTCTATCTCCCCCTCCCCCCCTCTCTCTCTCTCCATCCTACCTCCCCACCAACCCTCTCTCCCTCTCTCTCTCTTTCCCACTTGTACATGGAGGAAACATCGTCCCTCGCATCACCATCCACCTCATTCTTGCCATGTCCAACAGCCTGATCGCTCCGTTTTTCTTAACTTTGTTCCTCCTCACCCCCACACACAACACATACACATCTGTCTTCTCTTTCTCTCCTCTCTCTCTCTCTGTCTCTCTTCTCTCTCTCCTCTTCTCTCTCTCTCTCTTTTCTCTCTCTCTCTCTCTCTCCTTTCTTTTTGTCTCCTCGCTTATCTCACTTTCCCTTCTCCGTTTCATCTCTTCTCTCCTCCACCCCTCCTCCTCCTCCTCTTCCTCCTCTTCCTCCTCTTCCGTCACAATTTCTCATCTCATCTCCTCATATTTGTGTCTCCTTCCTCTCCGTCGCCTTTCATCCCTTGATCCATCCATTACACCACCTCTCTCTCTCTCTCTCTCTCTCTCTCTCCCCATCCATCTCTCTCCCTCTCTCTTCCCCCCCCCCTCTCTCTCTCTCTCTCT
>PIJE02005667.1:7500-15000 GCA_002895965.2 Coryphaenoides rupestris
TCATAAAGGGCGGGCCGGACGGCACTTTAACACCCCGGAGTTTGTTGTTGTTGTTGTCGTCGTTGTGGTTTTTTTTTGCGTTGCTTGTGATTCTCCCTCCGCCTGCATGGCCTGGCGCTGGGTGCAGGGAATATCAAATACAAATAAAAAATCTCCCCTCTACCGGCCTCCTCCTCCTCCTCCTCCACCTCCTCCACCACCACCACCACCTGCCCAGCACACACAACCCCCCCCCCCCACCCCGCCCCCCACCTCCAAAGGCCAAATCCATCTATCAATCTGTCAATTTCTTGCCTCTGTGTCATCTCACGTCAATGGCCTCCTCACTCCCCCACCCCCCCCCTTCCTCTCCCCTCCGGCATCCCTCCTCCTCCTCCTCCTCCTCCTCCTCACCCCCGATCCATCCCCTTTAATGTTTGCATGGCTAGCGCACAGCTAGGCGCCGCTGGCTTTCTCCACCCCCAAACATGGGGTCGTCTCCTTTGTAGTTCTGCACGTTGTTCTGCTGTTGGAAAAAGACAAGTTGATGCCCGGCGAGCCTAAACCCATGAGGTGAATAAAGGTTGAACAACCCAAAAATAAAGAAATAAATAAATAAATAAATAATAATAAATCAAAGTTGACTAACGATGACAACAACAGCAGATTTATGCGGTGCAACGTTCCGGCGGTAACCGGTCCAAATGTACACACAAATCCAATCTGATTCCACTTTATTTATAGAGCACCTTTCAGACAAGCAAATGCAATTCAAAGCGCTTCACAGAATACATACATACATGTTTATCACGTTTAAAACGAGCAGCAATGAATAAAACGACACAATTAAGACGAGATAAGATAGAACTTTATTAATCCGGAGGGAAATTCTTGTGCGAGGTTGCATAGCAATACAGCGCAATAAAACAATAGAGAAATAAACAGTAGAATAATAAAAATCAAATATAAAAATGTAATAACTCACACTTCTCTCTCGCTGTGTCTCTTCCAGAGTTTCTTCGACGGCTGGGACGTTACCAAAAAGAAGGACAAGACCAAAGGAAGACACGACAGCTTGCTCAGCCGTAAGTGAACGCCGCACATATTCGCCGCCGTTCCCCCCCCCCCCGCCGCTCCAAGGGTCACATAGAATGCGGCGATGCCGTCGGCGGCAAACTGAAACGGCGTAGACGGCGACGCGGTGAGAGAGACGGGTGTTTTTGTGACATCGGTCGGGCGCGTTCTGTTAAGCTATCGGCCTCCCCGGCGCCGAGACGTTACATCGCTGTTTCGTATTCAAAGTCACTGCCGGCAGATTAGATCTTTAATACCGTTATGTGAATCTAATGCAAACGCTGATGCAATCCGTTTTGTACCTTTTTTTTTTGTTGTTGTTCTTCTTATCGGCAAATAAGCGATTTATTTCGCCTGAACGACACTAACTTGCGACTTGCCGCAGATTAGATTAGGCTGTATTAGACTCATTAGTTTGATTCATTAAATAAAAATGAAAATGAAATTCATCACAGGGTTCCGTGCGCTGTTACCCGAGGGCTTAAGTCATGGATGTAAATCTCGTGTTGTTTGTTTGCGCCGCGATGGCTCGATGGCTCTTCCCGTCGCGGCTGTTCTCGTCGCACATCAGATGACCGCCACCGGGTCAGGATGCACTCTCTGCTGGCCGACCCCAGCTCCGACTACGTCAACGCCAACTACATCGATGTACGTATTACCTCCCGCCAAAACCTCCTCCTCCTCCTCCTCCTCCTCCTCCTCCTCGTCCTTCTCCTTCCTCTCCACTGCCTCCTAATCTCCTTCTAACCTCCACACGCCTCCTCTTTCACCGAACGTTCCCAGAGAGCTACACCGCCGCGCTGTTGGCAAGGGTATCTGTTATTTTTTTTTCTTCTGTCTTCACGGCCACGGGGGCTATCCATCCATCCAACGTCCAAATAGCCGCAATTTGGTACGGCCCGTCGCGCGGCTGAGCCGTGCTCGTTTCTCAGTCGATTTGAGTTCTGAATTACACTTTCAGGTCTCACTTACACTTTAGTCATCTCCTCTGGGACCCCCTCCCCACGCCGACTGGTGGACCCAGCAAGGCGTGGTCTTTAGCAACCTTCCATCTGCCAGGGATCCCATCACAGCAGATGCTATATATCACGTCGCGGTGCGTGGTGTGTGTTGTGTGTGTGTGTGTGTGTGTGTGAGCGTGTTAAGTAAGTTAAGAGAAGAATAAGATCGAACTTCATTCATCCTGGAGGAAATTCAATCGGCATGAATAAAGTCGATCTTATCTTATCTCTTATCGTATCTCATCAGCTCACAGGCCTCACCACTCACCCCTCGCGCTAAAGATGATGAAAATAATAGAGAAATGATTATAAATAGTCAATATAATGTTGCGTTAGGACCGTTTAAAAGTAAATCTGAGGAACTCTCTCTCTCTTTTAACGACCTCGGCTCAATTTGCTCAGTTGGTTCAGACCGCCATGTTCAGCGATCGCCGAGACAACCAGACAATCAACACGGGGCTCCTTAACAACGGCGCCTACCGCCTTCCGCCGAGAGCTTTCCCAATGCTGTTCCACAAAAAACACACATACACAGACACACACACACACGCACACACACACACACACACACACACGCGCGCGCACACGTTGAGCCGAGACACGGCGTACACGACTCGCAAGATGTGTTCGCCAGACCTTTGTTAATGTGTTCTTTGTTGCGACGTCTCATCTATATTCATTTAATGGGATGAGACCGGCTTCAGCGTCCGCCATTTTGTGTGCCCGCCGTGTTGTTTCCAGCAGCAGAGACTTGGGGGGGGGGGGGGGGTTAATAAGAGGAGAAAGTCTTTGACGTGTCCCAAACCCCCAAAATAACGGTACTCTTTTCATCAGTGTGTGCGTTAGATCTGTGGGAATGTTGTTTTTTTGTTGTGTGGTGTGTATCTCTCTCTCTCTCTCTCTCTCTCGCTTCACAGGTGTAACAATGCTCTCTCTTTCCTCCTCCTCCTCCTCCTCCTCCTCCTCCTCCTCCTCACACCATTTCACAAACTCAAAATGGCTCCTCAAGTATTTCACGGCACAGTAACTCGCTCTTGTTTCCCTACCTCTTTCACTTGTTTCTTCTTTCCCTCTGTCTCCTTCCCTTTCTCTCTCTCTTCTCTCTCCTCTCTCCTCCTTCTCCGCCTCCTCCTCCTCCTCCTCGTCCCTTCCTCCCTCCCCGTTCTTGACCTTTGGCCTCTCTTAGATACGGATAAACAGGGAAGTAAGTATTCTGCTTCTCTTCTCCTTTGCTATCGGCTCTTTTCTGTTCGCCCCCCCCCCCACCTCCACCCACCCACCCAGCGCTGCACTGCCTGTTCCCCGCCCCCCACCCCCCAACAACATGGCCTCTCTTTCTCTCTCTCTCTCTCTCTCTCTCTCTCTCTCCTCTCTCTCTCGCTCTCTCTCTCTCTCTCTCTCTCGCTCTACAAGCTGGTTTCTTTCGTTCCGTTTCCCTCCATTTGTGTCATTTTGCTGCCCGCTAGCCATCGCCGCTTGTCCCTCCAAAAAACGCACACAAAGAAATGTAATGGAACCCCTCCTCCCCTCCCTCCCCCTCCCACGTCATACAATTCTGAATCAATTGTAAAGGAATAAACGTAACCGTAGAAACTCGGCTCATTGTGTGTGTGTGTGTGTGTGTGTGGTGTGTGTGTGTGTGTGTGTGTGTGTGTGTGTGTGTGTGTGTGTGTGTGTGTGTGTGTGTGTGTGTGTGTGTGTGTGTGCCGAGGCTCTCCCGGGTACGGGTACGCTCCAGGGCGCGGGGAGAGCGCTGGGTGTCATAGCGAGGCCACACAGTCCTCAGCGAACGCCGCCACTAGCCGTAGCCCTTAAGCCACCAGCCGTAGCCGCTGAGCCGCCGGCCGTAGCCGCCGAGCCACCGGCCGTAGCCGCAAAACCACTAGCCGTAGCCACCGAGCCGCCAGCCGTAGCCGCTAAGCCACCGGCCGTAGCCGCAAAACCACTAGCCGTAGCCGCTAAGCCACCAGCCGTAGCCACCGAGCCGCCAGCCGTAGCCGCCGCCACAGCAATGAGGCAGCGCAGAGAGACACCGAAGTCCGCTGCGTCGTGCATCGCAAAGGAAAAAGGCCGAGCTAGCGTGGTGAGCGAGCCCAGCCCAGCCCAGCCCAGCTCAGCCCAGCCAGACAGCCAGCTAGCCAACCACCAGGGGGGCACATGTCTGGTTGCAGATGTTTGTTGTTGTTGTTGTTGTTGTTGTTCTCCTTCTTCCTTTTGGGTTGTGTTTTTTTTTTTTGGTTTCTCATCCCCTCCCGTTCTGATCATCATCGTCTTCTGAGAAGCGCTCACACACCGTCGGACGAGTTGTTGCCTTCCTTTCAGCTGTGATCTCCTCTCTTCTCTTGTTAAGATGAAAGCCCCACCCAGCCCCCCCCCCCCCCATCATCATGACAAACCAACCAGACTTTCTTTGATACGCGTTGAGCAGCATGTTTGTTTCTCTTTGTCCCGCCCCCCACCTCCCCACCCCCCCCCCCCCACCGCCGCCGCTAATCCACACCGCTTGTTGTGGTGATGCGCTTTGGTACCCGTCGTCTTGCTGACTGTCAGCGTCAGAGTGGAGGATAGAGGATAGAGGGAGCCTGGTTTCCACGGTGACAGACAGGAAGCGACATGACTCAGGAGGACTTTGGAGGTGGGGGGTGGGGGGGCAAGGAGGTGAGAATAGGGTCACTACTCTCTCTCTCTCTCTCTCTCTCTCTCTCTCTCTCTCTCTCTCTCTCTCTCTCTCTCTCTCTGTGGCCGGGGGGTGGTCGGTCGTTCGTCTTCACGTCCGTCCCGCGCTGTGACACCTATGGAATGCAATTTGGTCCGGTTTGCTCGCCTCAATGTTTCGGGCCTGTGTGTGTGTGGTCTGTGTGTGTGTGTGTGTGTGTGTGTGTGTGTGTGCCTGTGTGTGGCTGTGTGCTTGTGCGTATCATTCACGTATGCTTGTGTGTGTGTGTGTGTGTGTGTGTGTGTGTGTATTACCTGTGTCAGGTAACCGTGTGTGTCTGCGTGTCTGTCTGACTGTGTGTGTGTGTGTGTGTCTGTGTGTGTATGCATTTGTGCGTGCCTGCGAGTGTGTGTGTGTGTGTGTGTGTCTGTGTGTTTGTATGCATTTGTGCATATGTTTGTGCTAGTATGTGTGATTGCATAGGCGTGTGCCTGACGTTACGGAGAGCCGACGTTACGGAGAGCCGACGTTACGGAGAGCCGACGTTACGGAGAGCTGACGTTACGGAGAGCTGACGTTACGGAGGGCTGACGTTACGGAGAGCTGACGTTACGGGAGAGCTGACGTTACGGAGAGCTGACGTTACGGAGAGCTGACGTTACGGAGAGCTGACGTTACGGAGGGCTGACGTTACGGAGAGCTGACGTTACGGAGAGCTGACGTTACAGAGAGCTGACGTTACGGAGAGCTGACGTTACGGAGGGCTGACGTTACGGAGAGGGCTGACGTTACGGAGAGCTGACGTTACGGAGAGCTGACGTTACGGAGAGCTGACGTTACGGAGGGCTGACGTTACGGAGAGCTGACGTTACGGAGAGCTGACGTTACGGAGAGGGCTGACGTTACGGAGGGCTGACGTTACGGAGAGCTGACGTTACGGAGGGCTGACGTTACGGAGAGGGCTGACGTTACGGAGAGCTGACGTTACGGAGAGCTGACGTTACGGAGAGCTGACGTTACGGAGAGGGCTGACGTTACGGAGAGGGCTGACGTTACGGAGAGAGCTGACGTTACGGAGAGCTGACGTTACGGAGAGCTGACGTTACGGAGGGCTGACGTTACGGAGAGCTGACGTTACGGAGGGCTGACGTTACGGAGAGCTGACGTTACGGAGAGCTGACGTTACGGAGAGCTGACGTTACGGAGAGCTGACGTTACGGAGAGCTGACGTTACGGAGGGCTGACGTTACGGAGAGCTGACGTTACGGAGAGCTGACGTTACGGAGAGCTGACGTTACGGAGAGCTGACGTTACGGAGAGCTGACGTTACGGAGAGCTGACGTTACGGAGAGCTGACGTTACGGAGGGCTGACGTTACGGAGAGCTGACGTTACGGAGAGCTGACGTTACGGAGAGCTGACGTTACGGAGGGCTGACGTTACGGAGGGCTGACGTTACGGAGAGCTGACGTTACGGAGAGCTGACGTTACGGAGAGCTGACGTTACGGAGAGCTGACGTTACGGAGGGCTGACGTTACGGAGAGCTGACGTTACGGAGAGCTGACGTTACGGAGGGCTGACGTTACGGAGAGCTGACGTTACGGAGAGCTGACGTTACGGAGAGGCTGACGTTACGGAGAGCTGACGTTACGGAGAGCTGACGTTACGGAGAGCTGACGTTACGGAGAGCTGACGTTACGGAGAGCTGACGTTACGGAGGGCTGACGTTACGGAGGGCTGACGTTACGGAGAGCTGACGTTACGGAGAGCTGACGTTACGGAGGGCCGACGTTACGGAGAGCTGACGTTACGGAAGCGATCCGTTTACGGAGAGCCTTGACGTTACGGAGGGCTGAACCGTTTACGGGGGGCTGGACCGTTACTGAGGAGCTGACGTTACGGAGAGCTGACGTTACGGAGAGCTGCTTGCGGCTGGCCTTTGGCTGCTTTTGGCTCTGGGCTTTTTCCCGCCTGTGGGGCTGGCGGCGGGGGTCGGGACAGCCGGCAGAGGCCCCTCCAGCGTTCCCAGCTGGGGCGGCGAAAACGCAACAAAAAGGATTCAGGTCCACATCAATCAGCTCAAATTACCGCCGGGGCCGCCATAGAAAACGCCGGCTTCAATCTACCCTCTGATCCCATCCTTGCCCCGGCTGCATGCACCGCTGGCCTCCCTGTGGCATTTTCACTCTTTTATTTGGGTGTGTGAGTCGTCTCTCTCTCTCTCTCTCTCTTTCTCTTACACTCTCTCTCTTATCTCGCTTACTCTCTCTCATGGTCTCTCTCTCGCTTTCTCTACGCTCTCTCCAAACGCCGGCTGCCAGATTTTTCCTTTTGTTGCTTCTCGAGGAATAGGAATAGGAGAAAAAATAACCAAAAAGGGTAAAGTGGTGTCATTTCCCATTACTGTCCACGTGAAATACTTTGGCAGGAGTAAGTGCTGTCTCGACGACATGCACACGTCGTGAGCTCATTATGAAATCATTTAAAAGTTTTGTTTTGGAAGGGATAACGAACAATTGGACTTTGTTCAGTTGGCCCGAGAGGAAAGCTGTTGTATCTGTAGCTTTAGGGTGGGGGGGGTGGCAGGGGTGGGGTGGAGAGGTGGGTGGTGGGTCGTGGCGGCACTCAGTCAAATTGCACGCTGTAATTGTGGTGGATTGCTTTTGCTGCCACCCCCCCATTGAGCTCTCCGGGAAATTAGGACCGTAATGACAAGCAACGAGGGGGGGGGGGGGGGAGAGGAGAGGGGAGAGGAGAGAGAGAGAGAGGCAGAGAGGGAGAGAGAAGAGA
>PIJE02005668.1:0-17903 GCA_002895965.2 Coryphaenoides rupestris
AGTTATAAGAGACAAGTAACTGGAGTGCGTAAGATGTGTGTTATTATGTCGCGTCCCTCTAAGCAATTACAATCTTGTGGTTCTTCAAACAAAACGGCTGTTATGCTAGTGCTAGTCCTGGCGAGAAGAAGAGGTTCCTCTTAAAAAAAGCTAATCGCCAAGTGACAATTACAAGCACTTAATCTCCCGGCACAAGACAAGCACTTGTCTACTCAGGTGGATGACCTTTAAGAGATACAAAACCTGTCCCTTTTCAATAAACTGCGGTCTATACGCGTTGCTTAATGGCACTGAGTAAGCTTTACTGACCTGGCGAGTAGGTCTTGTGGCGGTCGTGTTATTTTGCTAGGGTATGGAGTTTACAGGTTGTCAGATTATAGTGCCTTTATTGGAGCTTGTTAAGCTTTAGCGTATCATAATAAGGACCTATTTAGTCCAACTATGGAAGCAATTGCAGCCGACACCTTCACCAAAGTGACTTACAGTGAATGTGAGATGCATGTCTTTGTCATGATGTAGATGGCCATGGCATAGTGGGGGACAAGGGCCTTCCGTATGCTTCTTCACAAGAGCCTCCAACAGAACTGGCCTGTCTTGAGACTATTGGAGGCGCGAGTGCTAAGTGCAAGTGTTTACTGCTAGTCTAGTGCTAGTGTTACTGCTTGTAAGTGCTGTGTTACTGCGGTTTGACGTGCTATAGTGTTTGAGTGCCTGCTGAGTTGCCAATCTAGTCTGGGTGCTAAGTGCTAGTGCATACCTACCGAGATCTGGCGGCCTCTCTCCGTCACACCTCCACTAGTTGTTACAACTGCTGCCTGTGCTACGTCGCTGAGGGATGGGCTGGCGGGGCCGGGAGGGCCCTTTCGGTGTGAGATACAAGTGCCCTAACGTGTGGGATTGCCTTAGTGAGCCTTAGGATTGTAAGTTACTGCTCAGTCCTGGTGCCTAAGTCCCCGCTAAGTGCCTCCCCCCGTCCCTCTCCGAAGGAAGCTTAAACTTGACAGAAGCCCTTTCAGGGTAGGGCCCTTACAGGTCTGCTGTAGGCACCCGGCAACCCCGGAGGTAGTAGTGCTAAAGTGCTGGTGCTATGAGTGCTAATGAGTTGGTGTACTGCTGATATTGCATGCTAGTGCTAAGTCGTTACTGCCTCACTAACAAAGTCGCTAGTGTGGGTAGAGTGTTACTGCGTTTAGAGCTTAGTCACTGTGCAAACTAAACTGTGTTATCTGAGCTCTAGGGTGGCTAAGTTTGGGATTACCCTTGCTTGCTAGTGCTAATGTTACTGCTAGTGCTAGAGTGTTAGTGCTAGTGTAGTTGTTAGTGTTACTGCTAGGCTAGTGCTAGTGTTACTGCGATGCGCGGTGTGCTAAGTGTTAACTGCTAGTGTCCAGTGCTAGTGCTAAAGTTTAACTGCTTAGTGCTAGTGCTAGTCCTGGCGTGCTAAGTTGTGCTAGTGTTACTTGCTAGTGCTAGGTATTTTTAGTGCTAAGTGTTGGGTGCTAGTGGTGCTGCTAAGGCAGTGTTACTGTTAGTGTGGGTACAGAGCTTACGCTAGTGCTAGTGTTACTTGCTAGTGCTAGTCCTGGTGCTAAGTGCTAGTTTTTACTGCTGGTTGTAGTGCTGGTAGTAGTGCTAAGTGTTGCACCGCAACTACTTCTCCCCCTCCCCGGTCTCCGCCTGCTATGCTCCTGTTGACGCGGCCTCCGCCTGGCCGGCGTGCTGGCTAGTTGCTAGTTGTTACTGCTTAGTGCTAGTGTTTTACTGCTAATGCTGTTGCTAGTGTTAACTGCTAGTGCCTGGTGCTAGTGTTACTGCTAGTTTGCTATGCTAGTGTTACTGCTAGTGCTGGTGCTAGTGTTACTGCTAGTGCTAGTGCTAGTGTTACTGCTAGTGCTAGTGCTAGCGTTACTGCTAGTGCTAGTGCTAGTGTTACTGCTAGTGCTAGTCCTGGTGCTAATTGCTGGTGCTAGTGTTGTGTTGACTGTCTGAGAAGGTATTCTGTGACATTCTGTGACTGTCAGCATATAACAATGTTAATATTTTATTACATTGAATTTATATTTGTATTGCTCCCCTTGATATTTTTTTCTACTTTTTTATATAGTTTTTTGCTTTGAATTTCTATTCTATTTCTATTTCTATTTTGTATTCTTTTATAACTGCTGTCGGCTGTCGGGCGTTTTGCACATTAAGGGATATTCACTTCCTGCTTATATTGCTGTAAACTGTGAAGTGACAATAAAATACTTTGAAACTTGAAACTTTAAACCGTTAAAACACTTTCAGTAAATATAAAACACCAGTTCCTATCTAACCTATGCCCCAGTATCCTAACCTTCATGGAGATTGTGGTGTGTGTTAGTGATAGAGATGTGGATCATTCTTTTCTCAAATAAACTGCTTCTGAGTGAGTTCAGCAGGCGTTGCTGTTTGTTAGGAACTTCCTACCTCTTCCTCTCTGGAGGCGGCCATCTTTAAGGTCCAGGGGTATAATTCATAGACCAGTCCACTCTTCATGGAGACCCAGCTGGGTTCCAGGGGGTCTGCTCTCTCCTGCTGCTCTGGGCTTCAACACAACACACACAGGATCTCTTATATTATTATATTATAGAGTTATTAGCTTTAAATACTAATTAAATACAAAAGGTATTAATCTGAATTAATAATAACGGGACACTTACCCTGAAATCAGGGGGACCGAGTAACCAGACAGTGGATAAGTCTCATAAAATGTACTAAACTAAACTGGGACCCCTATGACTCATAAGTTAATTCATAATTCACAATCCCAAAGTGGGGGGCTACCCATTTAATAGTTAGCCATTAAATTGAAGGATTCAGAGTGTCTTTACCATGACAGGGGACTGACTTCAACCAACCCAACATTCAAGCCCAAAACAAACACAAATAGTCTATAAGTTAATAAAAGAATGTTTATTAACCATTGCGAAGTGGAAAGTGTGGTCTGTGTGCTCTCTGTGTGTGTGTGTGGTTGTGTGTGTGCTGTGTGCAATGTGTGTGTGTGTGTGTGGAAATGTCCAGACGTGGCTGGCTGGTCAGCGGGTGGCTCTCCAGCGTAATGATACTCTCGGACATCTGCAGTATGAGCGAAGAATACATTCTGGCCAAATACGCGCCGACACCGGGGGGATGCGGGCAGCTGTTTGCAGCGCGTCACGTGTCGCTTCATGCCTACGGCTCAGCAGCTCCTCCAGCTGGTTCAACACTGGAGGATATAAATGTACATTTACATTTAGGGCATTTGGCAGACGCTGTTGTCCAAAGAGACTTACAAGAAGTACATTTGTCGAAAGAGTGCAACAACAATAGAGCAAAAGAGTACTCATTATGAGTAAAAGTACTCATAATTTCAAGTACTCATAATTGCTAGGTTATTAGATCAAGTTTTGAGCGCTCACAATCGCTCATAATGTCGCACACATAAGCACACATACACAAGAGAGGTAGAAAATGGGAGCGATTTTAAATTTTTACATTATCTCTCCACTTTCTCTCCCCCTTCCTCTTTGTCTCTCTGTCTCTCCCTCTCTGTCGCTTTTTGATATTTCTCCTTCCATCTCCCTCTGCTCCTTCTCACCCCACCTCTTTGCCTCTCTCTTCCACATCTCTCTGTAGTCTCTCTCCCTCACCCCCTCCCTCCCACTCCCCCTCTCCCCCACCTGGCGTAGCAGCAGGGTACAGACCGGTACCTTTGTGCAGGACGGCGTTGGCGGGCTTGTTGCCGGCCAGCGACTCCTTGCTGAGGTGCTGGTGGGACTCGGCCAGGCACTCCACCTCGGTGAAGCGGGTGTTGAGGGCCACGGCCGGGTGGCTGGGGTCCTGGCTCATGTTGAGGTAGGCCGCCCGCCGGAGCTGCTCCTCGATCACCAGTGCCTGCTCCAAAAGCTGGAGAGGAGGAGGAGGAGGAGGAGGAGGAGGAGGAGGAAGAGGAGGAGGAGGAAAGGGGGTAGAGAGATGGAGAAGGAAGGGAGGAAGAGGGGAGAGGTAGAGATACAGAGGGTTGGGAGGGGAGGAGAGATGGGGAGGGGGGTGAGATGATGAGCAGGAGGAGGAGAGGGGTAGAGAGATGGAGAAGGAAGAAAGGGAGGGAGGAGAGAGGAGGAGGGAGTGAGAAAGAGGGGAGGAGAGGAAGAGGAGAGAGGGGGAGGAGGAAGAGTGGGGTAGAGAGACAGAGAAGGAATGAGGGAAAGGGAGAGGAAAGAGGGGTAGAGAGACAGTGAAGGAAGGAGGGGAGGAGAGAGGAGGAGGGGGTGTGAGGCGATGAGGAGGAGGAGGAGGAGGAGGAGGAGGAGGAGGAGAGGGGGTAGAGACAGAGAAGGAAGGAACAGAGAGGAGGGCGTAGAGGGGGAGAAAACAGAGAAAAGAAAAAAGGAGAGGAGAAGATGAGGGAAAGTGAAAGCGACAGTGAAGCTGTCGGCTCATTTCAAATTTCACGGTTCATTTCAAACTGACCTTAAAGCGTCGGGCCAGGAACTTGTTCTTCATCTCCAGGTAGTTCCCCTTGTGCATCTCCGTCTTGAAGGGCTCGTTGAGGATGGCGTACCGGGGGTCGTTCTGGATGTCCTGCCAGCGCGCGTAGCCATGTCTGGTGCACACAGGACGCGGTCAAGGAACACACTCTTAAACACGGAGTTGCTTAAACATGGAGGACTGGGAACCTCGCCCAGGGTTCCCTCTTGCATCCCATATACAGTATATACTATAAACCTGCGGATGCACGTTGGCTGAAACAGGAATAGTGAAGATGCTTAAGCTAAAGTGACGTTCTTACGATTATGTCGATACTTGTAGATTTGCGTACAATTGGAAGGGCCTTGCTAGCCGTTCCAAGGTCTAGGCTGAAGACCAGCGGTGACAACAGGTCATTTGCTTTCAGAGCCCCTCGACTCTGGAACAATCTGCCACGAGAGATCAGGCTTGCAGAGTCAGTCCCTCGTGTTGTTTCTCGTCTTAAGACGCATTTTTCTTTTTGGGTCATGTGTGTCTTCTGTACTGACTGTTGTGAAGCTTGTACTGTACTGTATTGAAAAGTGCTGCACGAATGAAGTTGAATTGAAGTTGAAGTTTTAGGAGTCGGAATGAAACAACGCGACTCAAAAAAAATCGTACAGCGTATGCCCGGCTTTTTAGGGAGCATCTCAAAAGGGTCCGCTGAGAGCCCCGAGAGTTTAATGGTGACAGAGCGCCGTGGAAATGAACCTCAGGCTTGATTTAAATGCGCGAGCCGTGAGCTGAGTAAGTCGCTGAGAGGGAACGTTTTTCCCTGGGTGAAGTGAAATCCGCTCTCCAGAACCTTCTTTTGGTTCTTTTGGTTCTTTTGTGTCGGGGGGGGGCGGTGAAGGATACGTTACGATGCCAGCCAGGAGCCAGTAGTCATGGCGACGGTGCCAGATGTCGTAGATCTTTCCGGAGGACAGCGCCGCCCGTTCCTCCGTCTGCCAAAGAGTGTGAAGCTCTGGGATGCAGACAAAAAGTGTGTGTTCATTCATTTTACCGCCCTTTCTCCACAAATAGATGCCATTAGGATAACACAACACAACACAACACAACGACGTGTACTTTAAAATGTACAAAGGAGGAAGAGCCCCCTCGCTTGTGTATATTTTTTAATTGAAACAATAAAACGTCGTCCTCCTCCTCCTCCTCTTCTCCTGGTGATTTATACGTCACATTCTTCCTGGTTCTCCGAACAACCGTCGCTGAGTAAGCCTTTAATCCTCTTACTGCAGATTAATTACCCCCCCTGTGCACAACTCAAGCTGCTAGGAAACACAATATACCTTCTTTTACAATGAAAATACACGTTCAGAATGACTTATGTATTTATGTGTCTGTCTGTCTGTCTGTGTATGTGTGTATGTGTATGTGTGTGTGTATGTATGTATGTATGTATGTATGTATGTATGTATGTATGTATGTCTGTCTGTCTGTATGTGTCTGTGTGTCTGTCTGTCCTGTCTGTCTGTCTGTCTGTATGTGTCTGTGTGTATTAGTGTGTCTGTCTGTCTGTCTGTCTGTCTGTTCTGTCTGTATGTATGTGTGTGTCTGTGTGTACTGTCTGTCTGTCTGTCTGTCTGTACTGTCTGTCTGTCTGTCTGTATGTGTGTGTCTGTGTGTACTGTCTGTCTGTTTGTATGTATGTGTCTGTGTGTATTGTCTGTGTGTACTGTCTGTCTGTCTGTATGTATGTATGTGTCTGTGTGTACTGTCTGTCTGTCTGTCTGTCTGTATGTGTGTGTCTGTGTGTACTGTCTGTCTGTCTGTATGTATGTGTCTGTGTGTACTGTCTGTGTGTTCTGTCTGTCTGTATGTATGTGTGTATGTGTCTGTGTGTACTGTCTGTGTGTACTGTCTGTCTGTCTGTCTCTATGTCTGTCTGTCTGTCTGTGTGTACTGTCTGTGTCTGTCTGTCTTCACTACCTGTGAAGCCTCCGTCTGCGATGTTGAACATGAACCGGGTCTTGAAGCCGTTCTTGTCCTCCTTCCTCTCCTCGGGGGGGTCCTCAGGGGGGTCCTTGTCCCCGTTTAGTCTGCCCTCCGACGGCGCGTCCTCGCTCTTCACCTCGTCCCCCGCAGCTGAAGACATAGAGAGAGAGACATAGAGAGACAGAGAGACAGAGAGAGAGAGAGAGAGAGAGAGAGACACAGAGAGAGAGAGACAGAGAGAGACAGAAGAGAGACAGAGAGACAGAGATAGAGAGAGACAGAAAGAGTGAGAGAGAGACATAGAGAGAGAGAGAGAGAGAGAGAAGAGAGAGATGAGAAAGAAGATGGTTGTTAAAAAAGTTAACTTTTAACCTCAGAGGCAGCTGCCAATCACTGACTTTGACAAAATAAAATGTCAAAAAATAAAGCTGTCATGGCGACGGCCTCAGTGGTTGGGTGTGGAAGAACAATCTAAATCTTTACATTACTGTATTTAATTCTACACAGTCTCATAGACTCCACATTGATATCTACAAGAATATCTAAAGTCTGCTGGCCAGACAAGCTTAAATGTGGGCGTCTTTTGGAGGCCGGGATCTGTAACACAAACTCAGCCAGCAGTAGTAAATAACTTGTAAAAAAGGTGTAAAGGTCTGTAAAGGTGTCAAATCAACACCATGTAGACTGGCCAATGTAGAAATACACTTAAAATCCCCTTCTGAAAGCTTCATCCACGCGGTTGTGGAAAGCTTCGGTCGAGAATAACTCCGATAAACAAAACAGGAAACAAGGTTTAACTCCGCCTCCTTCCAGCCAAGTCTGGAATCCCAGATTAATATTCTACACACTCTACACACATTCTACATATTATACACACATACGGTCATCTAGCTACACATAGCCTGGAGGGCTCCATCCCAGCGTTAAGGAGACCCTGACCTCCGTGAAGCCTCGTCTCTCGACTCCAACTGTGTTCGGTTCCCAAGGACACGGGTTCCCGTACACAACGGTCACGTTACGACCTCCCTGCTCGCTATGTTTAGCCTGGATAGCGCCTTGCTCCTCCCCGAACGGCTTGAAGAACCACATGACTTTCTGACTGCGTGTTTTTGAATAATGCTTTGTATATTATTTGGATATATTTGGATATCTTTGTGTACATGAAACGCGACGTCGAGTTCACAGTTCGGGTGTCGTGAGGACAGAAACGCTGTCAACACCCGGTCTGTTTACCTGGCTTGTTTTCTTTGTCCTCCGTTTTGGAAACGGTTTCGCTCTCTCCTTTCTCTGAGGACTTCTCTGGAGCGTCTGGACAGGAGTCCACTGAGGACGAGCAGACAGGGGATAAAATATGATAAGGTGGACTTCATTAAATCTCAGGCATGAAATGTGGGTCACACCTTGTGAAAGACAGTAATAGTCATCGTAAAAAAAGAGAATCAAAAAGTAAAGTAAGAATTATGAAAAAAATACATAGTCACAATATGAGGTATAATATGATATTAACTACTTATTAACCGAGCATTTGAGGTTAATAAGTGTTTTATTATATGGCTTTTTTAATAGAGATACAAACTCTAATTTCGCGCACCAGCAAAAACAACAATAAAGTCAAAGTTGCGAGCCAATCAGAGCCAATCAGAATGCAGGAAGTAACACAGCCATATAATAAATATATATATTAATCCTTGTAGCAACGAGGTCACAGAAGAGCCACCTTTAGCCGGCGTCTGATTGGAGGGCGGGGGGTCGGAGGCCTTGAACGTCGGCTCTTTTGATTGGTTGGACGACGACGACGACGACGACGACGCCCCCTTTGTGGTGGCGGGTGACCCTGCTCCGTCCCGGTCCTCCCCGGTCCTCTCCGGAAGCTTCTCCGAGCACCCCCTGTTCTCCTGCTGACCGTCGGCCGGCTGCTTCTCCGGTGCGGCGGCGGCGGCGATGGCGGCGGCGGCGGCGGCGGTCTCGGCACCGGCGCTAGCCTGCAGAAAAGAGCAGAAAGGGAAGTGTCACGTGACACATGGCAGACGTTTGATTGGTGGAGCACAGAGGGCCTCATCTATTAGTAGTTTAGACTTTTAGGAGACATTTTTATCCAAAGCAACTTCACAACAACAACAAGTTCATTGTTAGGGAATAGCACTTAGCATCGTGTCACGTCTTGTATGTTTGTACGTCCCGGCTTAGCATTGTTGTAGCATCTTATCCTAGCTATCTTGATGTCTACCAACAAGGGGTTAATTTCATTTATTTTATTTAAAACCTCGGAAAACACATTGAGGGAGAACCCTCATTTTCAACGGTGCCGAGGTCCATACGGTAACAACTAAGATCAAACAGCAATAAAAGACAAATACATGGCTATGTTAATAAAACTAAAAACAATAATACAATAAAACACTAAGAACAATATGAATAAGAACAATAAAATAAATACATAAATAAATAACCTCACGATTATGAGTGATTAAACCTGTTCTATTAAAAATCTTATTGTACCGTCAGCAATATATTGTTGTTTCACTCTTTCTACAAATGTACTTATTGTAAGTCGCTTTGGACAAATGCCCTAAATGTATGTGTAAAACCTTTGCCGAAAGGTGTACTGCGGACATCGGGGATCGAACCCAGAACCTCTCGGTTAGGAGTCAAACACCGGGCCTGACCGTTACCAGGCCAACCTGCCCACTGTGAGAAGTGTAATGGTTTTTCACGGAAGGTGCAGTGAGCGCGGTCTCAGGGAGTCATGCACCATCCGGTGCCGTGGAGTCGGTGGCTCAAACACTCAAGGACTCACTTCCTGCTCCGTGTGTTTCTTGGTGTCGGGCTCTGGGGACTCCTTGTCCTCAGTGGAGCCGGACAGAGACTCCCAGTTTCTCTGAAGAAGGACAAAAAGTAAGTCACAAACACATAAACACACATAAATAGATAATAAATACTTGAGGTTTCTCTTGGTCTTTTCTTCTAAGGTCTAACAACATAAGCGTAGAGCTACACAGCACAGTCCATTCCAGGTTGTGTTCCAAGTGTTTACCTGATCTGAACCTGCAACCTCACCTGGCCCAGAGTTAGAGTCTCTGGGAGGCGGTGCACACCTGAGCTGCGCTGGCTAAGGTCAAACCGGTTTATTATATGTCTGTGTTTCTACTTGTCACCAATACTTGAGAGGCCACTTGTGTTGTGACAGGTACAGACTGTGGAAATGTCTCAAATGAACGCTCTGTGCCGGAAAGGTAAGCATTAGCGTTAGCAACCCCCGCACTCTTTCAGCATGAAGGAAAACAGGAAACAGATTTCCGGGTTTAGGGGCCGCGGACGGGAGCTGACCCGCGGGGACGGGGGTCCCGGGCTGCGTGGCCACGGGGCTAGCGGCCACCGGGGTGTTGGGGTCCGACGACAGGCTCTCCGTCAGCTTCTTCAGCTCCATGCCGATGGGGATCAGGTCCGGGGAGCTCAGCTTCCCGTTGACGTGCTCAAACTCCTGCACCTGCGCCCACGGGTTACACAGTACATATGAGATGTTACATGTTACACTGTCAGTGGGTTAGATGTTACATGTTACACTGTCAGTGGGTTAGATGTTACATGTTACACTGTCAGTGGGTTAGATGTTACATGTTACACTGTTAGTGGGTTAGATGTTACATGTTACACTGTCAGTGGGTTAGATGTTACATGTTACACTGTTAGTGGGTTAGATGTTACATGTTACACTGTTAGTGGGTTAGATGTTACATGTTACACTGTTAGTGGGTTAGATGTTACATGTTACACTGTTAGTGGGTTAGATGTTACATGTTACACTGTTAGTGGGTTAGATGTTACATGTTACACTGTTAGTGGGTTAGATGTTACATGTTACACTGTTAGTGGGTTAGATGTTACATGTTACACTGTTAGTGGGTTAGATGTTACATGTTACACTGTCAGTGGGTTAGATGTTACATGTTACACTGTCAGTGGGTTAGATGTTACATGTTACACTGTTAGTGGGTTAGATGTTACATGTTACACTGTTAGTGGGTTAGATGTTACATGTTACACTGTTAGTGGGTTAGATGTTACATGTTACACTGTTAGTGGGTTAGATGTTACATGTTACACTGTTAGTGGGTTAGATGTTACATGTTACACTGTCAGTGGGTTAGATGTTACATGTTACACTGTCAGTGGGTTAGATGTTACATGTTACACTGTCAGTGGGTTAGATGTTACATGTTACACTGTCAGTGGGTTAGATGTTACATGTTACACTGTTAGTGGGTTAGATGTTACATGTTACACTGTTAGTGTTCGTGGGTTAGTGATGATTTGACAACGTTTCAATAAAACAACACAACAACAACAACAACAGCAGCAGCAGCTGATGTGTATGTCTGTGTGTGTATGTGTGTGTGTATGTGTGTGTGTATGTGTGTGTGTGTGTGTGTGTGTGTGTGTGTGTGTGTGTGTGTATGTGTGTGTGTGTGTGTGTGTGTGTGTGTGTGTATGTGTGTGTGTGTGTGTGTGTGTGTGTGTGTGTATGTGTGTGTGTGTGTGTGTGTGTCTGACCTTCTTCCGGACCAGGGACATGACCCCGATGCGCGTGAGGACGTGCTGGCGGGACAGGCCCTCCCGCGGGACGCCGTCGGCGAAGGTCTCCGCCCCGTCGGCCCCCGGCTCACACAGGTGCCTCATGAACAGAGACACGTAGGCCCTGGGGAGGAGACAGCGTGAACAACAACAACAACAACAACAAAACAACAACAACATGGATGAATGACTTGTCATTGACGATGACATATTGATGTTGCAACGGTGGAATCCTGGTCATGTGACTTCCAGGTAAACTGTGTGGCGTGACACATGCACTTAATTATATTATTTCCACTTACAGGTGAGGCTGAGAACAATCACACAGAATAATTCAACTCCAAATGTTTCTAAACAGACAACTGGTTACATACAGTAAATGCACATCTTTTCTTTTCTTTAAGGTGCGCCTTTTTGTTGCTTTTTTCATTTATTTATTATATATCGTACATATATTTGTTATTTTTTGTAGATATTTTAAGAATTTTTTAAATTTCTGCACTATTGCTCTCTGTTTGACGTTCAATGTTATGCACCAATTGTACAAAAGCACATTGCTTGTTTTGTAAAAAACTAAACTAACAGCTTTATTGCCTTAGTTTTTGCAAATAAGCAATGTGCTTTTGTGCAATTGGTGCCGAACTCTGATTCTGATTCCAAATATACAGTATCAAAGGTTTGTTGACAAGTTTTTGACAATTTCCAACTTACATTATCTTCTATCCACAGTGTGGTACTGTAGGTCATTAAGGGGCAGGTATGGCTACGTAGTACACGGGTGGAATCAAACCCGGTCCCTTTAGGGTTAGGGAGTCAAACATGCTAGCAATACCACTATCGTCATCACCATGGCGACAAGAGCCAACCACCGCTCATAAAAGCCCCACAGCAGCAGCAGCAGCAGCAGCAGCACGACCAGCAGCAGCAGCAGCAGCAGGACCGGTCGTACCTGAACTCCCGCTCACTCTTGCCCCGCAGGTCCCGGACCAGCCAGTGGGAGTTGAAGGCGTCTTGCGGAGGCATGCCCCAGCGCATGATGGCGTTCAGGAAGGCCTTCCTCTGGCGCGCGTTGAAGCCCAGCACCTGCACGCCACGACACACAACACCACGGTTAGGAGGGACGGAGAGGCAGGCTGGGTGACAGTGGTGGTGGTGGTGATGGTGGTGGTGGTGTGATGGGTGATGGTGATGGTTGTGATGGTGGTGATGGTGATGGTGTGGTGGTGGTGATGGTGGTGGTGGTAGTGGTGATGTGGTGGTGGTGGTGGTGATGTGGTGGAGGTGGTGATGGTGGTGATGGTGGTGGATGGTGTGGTGATGGTGGTGGTGATGGGTGGTGGTGGTGGTGGTGGTGGTGGTGGAGGTGGTGATGGTGGTGGTGATGGTGGTGGTGGTGATGGTGGTGGTGATGGTGGTGATGGTGATGGTGGTGGTGGTGGTGGTGGTGGTGGTGGTGGTGGTGGTGGTGGTGGTGATGGTGGTGTTGGTGGTGATGTGGGGGGGGGGGGGGGTGGTCCTCACCTCGATGCTGCCCCCCACGCGGGCCAGCAGGGGGGGCAGGGGCTTGTCCTTCTCCCCTCTCAGCTGTCGGCGTGACTGCCGTCGTCCGCCTGCGCAGAGCGACAAACACACAGGGCCGGGGGTGGGCGGTGAGAGGGGTCGTCCGCGCGGGAGAGTTCACCATGCCACCATGGAGCCAAGCTAGACACAGCAAGACGGCTTACCTTCGGGCCTCTCCTCGAAGTCTTCGTCCTCGTCTTCGGACCCCACGGAGTACTCGGACTGATTGTCTGAAAGATCATCCTGCCACTCTGAGCCACACATCAGAAAGAAACAGCACAGTGCATTCACTCCTGCATGTGGCCACTGGGGGGCGCCAGGGCACTGCAGGCTACTACCACTGCTACCACTAGTTCTGCTGCTGCTGCTTCTACTGGTACAGGACTGTAGCTATAGCTATAGCTCTTGTTAGCCATGCCAGCATCCAACAACCATGGAGATAAATAAAGGCGAGAGAGAGACGTGGGGTTTTTTCTAAACACCACCCACTTTCCGTTAAATCGGTTCAAAATTGAGGGGAGGAGATTTTGTTGTCGAAGGCCAAGTCTTTGCCAAAAGTTCTGCCAAAGTTCTGCACGTACACACGCCTTCAAAGCGCAGTGTGTGTCCCATGACAGGTCTGGTGTGGTCTGGTCTGGTCTGGTCTGGGTCTCCCAGAAGCCACACACAGGTGTGTTTCTTTTCACCCCCCTCACTTTATCATAACTCTACGACACTCACGCTGGCCTCACTCGGGTCCTCAGCCACGAGGGGGAAGAGGGCCAGCCACTCAGAGCATCCAGAGTGTACTCTGACTCTGACTCTGACTCCTCGTGGGCTGCAGAGTGTGTGTGTGTCTCTCGCTCGCTCTCACACCAAATAGAGAGAGAGTGCTTCTACTGAAAGTAGAAACTTGAAACCCTTTATTGGTGGAATGTAAAAGAAAAAAAAACTAAATGTGTTGGATTCTAGGCTTTCTATGGGAATCTCTGACTACGCTGCATCAATATATTCCCATATAAATCCCCATCTTAACAATTTTGTCTCGTACAAAATTTTTATTATAGGCCTCAATCGATGTTATTACAGTATATTATATTCCAATTTGATGAGGAAGATCGGATCACAAAAGTCGGATTGAAATGACTGAAGAGGTAACCGAGCCCTTTGTGTGTGTGTTGTCGGGTTACAACACTGCAGCAGGGTGTACGGTAACATCGTGCTCCGGTGACACCAGAGTCAATTACTTGTGAAGATGAGGATTCGGTTGCAGGGACTGTCATGTAATAACCTCACGTTTACACTAAACCCCACTGAGCAATGGAACGCAATAAGAAGTGTGTGTGTGTGTGTGTGTCCGCGTGAGGAGGGGTCAGGTGTGTGTTATAGGAGTGTGTTCAGTGCGTGTGAAGGCCGATCCATGCTTGGGTTTGACAGCAGCAGCACGTACAACAACAACAACAACAACAACCAGCAGTCGTCCGCAACATCGACACGACCTTGTGACCTCGCTTGCAGATCGATGCAACGCGATGTCCACAGAGATTTTGCCGATCGGTGGATTGAAGCGGGGCGGCCGCATCCACCACACGTAGCAGGCTACAGCTAACGTGGCTTACATTTGAATTGTAATAAACATTTAAATCTTATAATTGCTATACTTTCGAAAACTTTGGAGGTGTATTGACCAATTGTTGTTGTCGATGTTGCACACATTGGCTGTTTAGTTGGTTGATAAATCCGCCCTCTAGTGTATATTTGGTGTAATGGCACGTTCGCTAATTAAAAACTATGTGTGAGCAAAGGATTTCGTACAAACCACACCGAAGCATGTTGAGGCCTTATGGGGTGTATCCTGGGAGGTGAGCCCAGTGTGTCTGTGTGTGTGTGTGTGTGTGTGTGTGTGTGTGTGTGTGTGTGTGTGTGTGTGTGTGTGTGTGTCTGTGTGTGTGTGTGTGTGTGTCTGTGTGTGTGTGTGTGTGTGTGTGTGTGTGTGTGTGTGTGTGTGTGTGTGTGTGTGTGTGTGTGTGTGTGTGTGTGTGTGTGCTGTGTGTGTGTGTGTCTCGGTGTGTGTGTGTGTGTGTGTGTGTGTGTGTGTGTGTGTGTGTGTGTGTGCATGTGTGTGTGTGTGTGTGTGTGGCGGGGCTGTGCCAACCTTGGTCCTCCTGTGTGGCGTCGTTGTAGTTGACCTGCTTGCGGATGCGCTTGCCCTTGCCCAGGTTGCGGGCCAGGTCTTCCTGTTGCTGCTCGTAGTGGTGCCTCAGCAGCTTCTCCCAGTAGTCCGGGTCCACGTTCTCCTCCTGCTTGATGATCTCCCGCTGAACCTCCTCCTAGTGGCGGGGAGAGGTAACACAGCGGTGAGCGAGAGAGACACACACACGCTCACACAAGCGGTTTCAAAATCTCCGGTTTTTGACTTATAAAACTATAAAACTCAGTGAGCCCATTGAAGGGGCTCACTGAGTTACGAACTAACTAACTAACTAACTAACTAACTAACTAACTAACCCAGAGCAGGCCTCACCTCTCCATCCTCCTCCTTCACCACGTACTGGGCCACCTTGAAGGAGCTGAGGTACTCGTTCATGTTCTGGATCTCCGTGTCCTCTGTGTTGTCCTGGCTGCGGTCCAGCAGCTTGGAGATGGCGTTGTCGTCGTAGTGGATCACGCTGCCCTCGTCACACTCCTTCATGTCCCCTGGCGACGCGAAAACACACCGCAAAACACCTCTCAAAACACACCTCAAACACCTCAAAACACACCTCAAAACACACCTCAAAACACCTCAAAACACACCTCAAAACACACCTCAAAACACACCTCAAAACACACCTCAAAACACCTCTCAAAACACACCTCAAAACACACCTCAAAACACACCTCAAAACACCTCAAAACACACCTCAAAACACCTCAAACACACCTCAAAACACACCTCAAACACACCTCAAAACACCTCTCAAAACACACCTCAAACACACCTCAAAACACCTCTCAAAACACACCTCAAAACACCTCTCAAAACACACCTCAAAACACCTCTCAAAACACACCTCAAAACACACCTCAAACACACCTCAAAACACACCTCAAAACACACCTCTCAAAACACACCTCAAAACACACCTCAAAACACACCTCAAAACACCTCAAAACACACCTCAAAACACACCTCAAAACACCTCAAAACACACCTCAAAACACACCCCTCAAAACACCTCTCAAACACCTCAAAACACACCTCAAAACACACCTCAAAACACCCTCAAACACACCTCAAAACACCTCAAAACACACCTCAAAACACCTCAAAACACACCTCAAAACACCTCTCAAAACACACCTCAAACACACCTCAAAACACACCTCAAAACACACCTCAAAACACACCTCAAAACACACCTCAAAACACACCTCAAAAACACCTCAAACACACCTCAAAACACCTCTCAAAACACACCTCAAAACACCTCTCAAAACACACCTCAAAACACCTCTCAAAACACACCTCAAAACACACCTCAAACACACCTCAAAACACCTCTCAAAACACACCTCAAAACACCTCTCAAAACACACCTCAAAACACCTCTCAAAACACACCTCAAAACACACCTCAAAACACACCTCAAAACACACCTCAAAACACACCTCAAAACACACCTCAAAACACCCTCAAAACACCCCTCAAAACACACCTCAAACACACCTCAAAACACACCTCAAAACACCTCAAAACACACCTCAAACACACCTCAAAACACACCTCAAAACACCCTCAAAACACATCTCAAAACACCTCTCAAAACACACCTCAAAACACACCTCAAAACACCTCAAAACACACCTCAAACACACCTCAAAACACCTCAAACACCTCAAAACACACCTCAACCTAAACACACCTCAACACACCTCAAAACACCTCTCACAAAACACCTCTCAAAACACACCTCAAAACACCTCTCAAAACACACCTCAAAACACACCTCAAAACACACCTCAAAACACACCTCAAAACACCTCTCAAAACACACCTCAAAACACCTCTCAAAACACACCTCAAAACACCTCTCAAAACACACCTCAAAACACCTCAAACACACCTCAAAACACACCTCAAACACACCTCAAAACACACCTCAAAACACACCTCAAAACATCTCAAAACACACCTCAAAACACATAAACACACCTCAAAACACACCGCAAAACACACCGCAAAACACCTCTCAAAACACCTCAAAACACCTCAAAACACACCTCAAAACACACCTCTCAAAACACACCTCAAAACACCTCTCAAAACACACCTCAAAACACCTCTCAAAACACACCTCAAACACACCTCAAAACACCTCTCAAAACACACCTCAAAACACCTCTCAAAACACACCTCAAAACACCTCAAAACACCCTAAACACACCTCAAAACACCTCTCAAAACACACCTCAAAACACCTCAAAACACCTCAAACTCCTCAACAGCCGAAATATAAATCTTTTAATATTTCATTCGACCAAACTAGTGCTTTCTTTCAGGTACGAATATCCTAATACAAATGTAAAATGAAGTAATGGTAGGTTAGCTTGATAGGTACCTTGTGTAAAAACACGACTTAAGTTAAAGACAGAACCTAAAAACATGACTTAAGTCAATGTAAAAGCATGAAGCAATGAAGTACTCACGGCCCATGACTTGAGTTAAAGACAGAACCTAAAAACACGACTTAAGTTGAAAACATAAAAACATGACTTAAGTCAATGTAAAAGCATGAAGCAAAGTGAAGTACTCACGGCCCACGCCTTTCAGGATGCCCATGGCGCGGGCCGCCTCCACCTCGTCCTTGAACAGCTCCTCGGTGCCGAACTTGAGGATGTCGTCGAGCTCCTGCTTGGACATGGATCCGGTCTTGGAGCCCAGGCCCGGCCGCACCACCAGGTGGGTCAGCATCATCTTCCTCTTGGCCACCTGCGTGATCCTCTCCTCAACGCTGGCGCGCGTCACGAACCGGTAGATCATCACCTTCTTGTTCTGCCCGATGCGGTGGGCTCGGCTAAACGCCTGCGAGGGGGGGGTAAGCAAGAGATGGTTCAGGAGAAGGTTGGGGAGGTGGAATGGTGTGTGTGAGTGTGTGTGTGTTTGTGTGTGTGAATGCGTGTGTGTAAGAGTGTGTGTGGGTGTGTGAGTGTGTGTGTGTGTGTGTGTGTGTGTGTGTGTGTGTGTGTGTGTGTGTGTGTGTGTGTGTGTGTGTGTGTGTGTGTGTGTGTGTGTGAATGTGTGTGTGTGTGTGTGTGTGTGTGTGTGTGTGTGTGTGTGTGTGAGTGTGTGTGTGTGTGTGTGT
>PIJE02005669.1:4337-11837 GCA_002895965.2 Coryphaenoides rupestris
AAGAGAGAGAAGTGGTGCGCGTGTGTGCGCGTGTGCGTGTGTGTGATGGGTATGCGTTCACATGTTTTGGCTGCAGCAGTGTTTTGAAAATATGTGTAACCTTTTTATTGCGGCGTCCCATAACTCCAGCCCTGGCTGTGAGATATTTGTACACACGGTGACCGCAGTGCTAAGAGGTTACAGAATAACAAGGAGGCCCATGCATTATTAATAGGCTCTGCTGTGAATCTGTTCAGAATAATAACAGCTATTTCTCAGAGGCTCATTACTGTGTTTTTAAAGCATGGCTTTGGTAGCCATGGACACCCCACTCTCACACTCTCTGCCCAACCCTCCCCCCTCTCTCTCTCTCTCTCTCTCTCTCTCTCTCTCTCTCTCTCTCCCGCTCTCGCTCTCTCTGCATTGAGATTCAGGTCATGCGTGCCACTCGCCTGTTTTTTAATTTTCATTTCATCATAAGCGCTTTATAAGACCGTCCGTTGTCAGTGTGCTCGTCTGCAGTTTTTCTTGCAGACCTCTTCACTCCCCGGCGTCGTCTGACAGGACAGATGCTGCAAATTAATCACAGCGGCTATCGTTTAAACACCGATCCGAAGAGAGGCCCCGGCACCTGCAGCTGCATGCACATGCCCCCCCCCCCCCCCCCCCTGCAAATTAGACATGTTTTCCCGTTGCTGTTGGAAAATCAACAGGCGAACATTAATTTGGATATCGATATCGACATCGTTTTCCTGTACGTGTATCTCCAAATAAAATTAGGTTCGGAGTCGGAACAATAATTTCGATATCGATATCGACATCGTTTTCCTGTATGTGTATCTCCAAATAAATAAGTGCAGCTCACAGTATAAACAGTGGTGAACGTCTTCGAACCTCTGTGGCCAAAAATAAGGACCTTCCCAAGGCCAAGGCTTTGCACCCCATTGTGGAGATATGATAATTATTGTTTGCCTGCTCCCTCCTCCTCCTCCTATGCACCCCCCTTCACACCCCCCCCCCATCACCAGACCCCCACCCAACACCAACTCACCATATTATTCAAGGGGAGCTCAGCGGCCCTCTGGGGAAGACTTGGAAATGAACCAGCGGCGTTGAAGGGAGTGAGAAGGAGGCTGAATCCAAAGCACTCGTGTTTGAGGAAGGAGACGGTTATTGAGACAAGCAGCGGTTACACGCTGACCCGCTGCAGTCCAGTCTCTGTAGCTCGGCGCTCACAACGGGCTTCTGTTGAGACCCACGGCGAACGCACACACACACCGCAGTAACAAGATTTATAGGACGTGTATCCCAGTGAAGAAGATTGGTCTTTTTTTTTGCTGCTATTGCTCTAATAAATGATACGCTGTACAGTACATTACGGGCCTAATCGACACAATGACTTGGTTTGAAGTGTATTGTGAAGGATTGAGTCCTATGCATATGTATCAATGTAGTTATCTTTATTTCCAATCGCTAACAGGGTTGACAAAAACAAATACTTCATTAAAAAGTATGGCTAATATAGTCTTGGAAATGAGCCGATTCCTTCAAATAAATATTTGTGATTGTTATTTTAATTCTGATCATCAAGAGACACAAAGAAATATATAATACTTCATACAAAATTATGGCTACGGTCATATTAGTGATGGAATGTCTCTGTGTTTGTCTTCATGGTCAAGCAGAATTCAAGGGTTAAAAGTATCTTCACTATCAAGTGCTCAAAACAGGTGTTTAAAGAACGTCATACCAATATTCTAATGACAGGGTTTTTCAAAAGCAGTTGGTTCATAAGCGAGAAAAACAAAGGAAAGAAATGCCACTATGGAACTCATAAAAAAAGTACAAAAGAGCATAAATGCACTATGTGATATAGCAATCCACAGGTCGTTTACCAACGTTTTAATTAAAGCCTTACATATTAAAACTTTACAACAAGTGATATGAAAAATGTACAACATTTTCTTTTTCAGGAATCCTATGTACAGCTGGCTAAAATACCCCCCAATGTTTTTCAATTGGCTTTGACAGTGCAACAAACTGGCTTAGCGACTCTTCTGTTTTTGACTTCTTTTTTTCGTTCTTGTTGTTGAGACAAATAAGGAGCAGAGGAATCGTGTAAAAAATACATCATTCGAGAAACCATCTGCCCCCCCCCACCCACCCTCCCCCCCACCCTCCCGATCCAGATATTTGCATGAACAATAAAATATCCCTTTATGACACAAAATAAAAACATAATTTAATGATTAACCATCTGAAGCAAAAACTAAAAATAAAAAACACATCAGAGGGGGGTTGAACTTGTGTCGTCTTTTTTCTTTTTGGGAGCGCCAGGTGGGGGGTGGGTACACACATTGGAGGGTAAAGCATTGGGAGGGGACACAGTGGACCCTCCTTCTCTACCAAACATGTACAGCAGATTACAGCTACAGTCGATGACAGCGGCGACATAAATGATTAATGGCAGTATGTGTCAGTCCCGTTCTAGTCCTTCATTCAGCGAGACACATCCAAAGACCTTTCCCGCCCCGCCCCGCCCTCCCCCCGCCGCCTCCTCTTGTGTCCCCGAAGACATTGTCTGTCTTTGTGACACGAGTTGAACAATCACTTGAGCCCCACGTGTACATCGCGCGAAGGATTTCCTCCGAAGGTTTGATCACTTGACGCGCCACATCTCCACCTCACTCCAACCACACAGAGAAACACACAAAACCCAACAAAGCATAAAAGACACGAGTTGAACAATCACTTGAGCCCCACGTGTACATCGCGCGAAGGTTTGATCATTTCCTCCTGGGCAGTTTTTTTTTTAATCAATTACATCGATGGAATGAGTGGGGGTGAACACGCAAGGTACGACGCGACGAGAGGGGTCTCAGGATATACTGGCCGGTGTGGTAACGGGTATTGATTGGTGGACTGGATACCGAAGTCCTCTCCAGTACACTCTCTACCGGTCCAGTTCAGGCGCGCGCTGCGAGAGGGCGGGAGCTGCTCAAAATCGGTTTTTTGTTCAAATACCTTCAAAATGTCCATTCGCAATGTCCAGCCTGAACTGACAACTCTGATCTCATAAATAAAGCTTTATTGTTAAATAAAAACAGCAAAAAGACATTCTTGTCTTCCCACGTACAATGAGTCAGTAAATTAAAAAAAATACAGAGAAAAGTAAAGAAACACACAATTTAAAGACCCAGCAAAGAAACCATTCTTGTCTTCCCACGTACAATGAGTCAGTAAATTAAAAAAAATACAGAGAAAAGTAAAAACACACAAACAAAGACCCAACACAACTCCCCTCACAGCTCAGCCTATTTCATAGACAAAAATCCATCTTATGTATTTGCGCTCTGTACACATATGTGCATATCCGTCTATAACAATGGACAACTCCTCCTGTATAACATTCCCATTTCTTTTTTACACACTTTTTAAGTGCAACTTAGAAAAAGCAACCGAGAATGGTGCTTTTATTTTTAATTCCTGCTCTTTGAGAAAAGGACTTGGAGAACGGGGGCGTTTTGGCTCAATAGATGCTGACCTGGGACATGGCCTGGGCGTGGGCCTGGATCTGAGAGGGGTGTGGCTGCTGCTGAGGCTGACTGGAGGGCTGGGGGCTGCCCAGGGACGTGGAGCCGCTCACTGAGTGCGGCGTGCCTGGAGAGTGCTGGGGAGGGGAACACTGGGACTGCTGCTGCTGCTGCTGCTTCTGCTGCTTCTGCTGCTCTGCTGCTGTATCCTGCATGTGGTGCCAGCTCTGCCAGATGCTGAATCTGCTGCTGATGCAGTTGATGCATCTGCATGTGCTGGAGCTGCATTTGCTGCTGCTGCTGCTGCTGTTGTTGCTGTTGTTGTTGTTGCTGTTGGTGCTGCTGCTGCTGCTGCTGCTGCTGTTGTCGCTGCTGCTGCTGCTGCTGCTGCTGCTGCTGTTCCTGCATGTGGTGCTGTTGCAGCTGCTGCTGCAGGTGGTGTTGGAAATGCTGATGCTGCATCTGCTGCTGGATCTGCTGGTGGTGCATCTGCTGCTGCTGCATCTGGTGGTGCTGCAGGTGCTTCTGCATCTGGTGCTGCTGCTGCTGCTGTTGGATGTGCTGGATGGCGTGCTGCTGCTGCTGCTCTCGCCCCTGCGGCATGGGTGGGCTCATCTGGGACATGCCGCTGGACTGGGCTCCCCCCTGGGCGCCGATCTGGCCGAGCATCTGCGGCGGCAACCCGGAGGGCGCGTTCTGGTGGTTGACCGCCCCCGGCGACACCATTTGGTTGCCCCCGAGCCTCATCTGGATGGGTTTGGGGGCGATGGCCCGCGGTATGGCCTGCTGCAGGGCCAGGCCGGGCGAGGGCATGGGCGAGTGCTGGTTGAGGGGCGACGGGAGGACCATGCCCGGTGACAGGTTGGTGGAGGCCAGCGTCTGCTGCACCGAGCGGATGGTCTGGGCCTCGGCGGACTCGGCTGCAGCCTGGGCGGACACAACGGCAACATTGGCTCTATGAGACCGGGCACTTCCACAGAGAGCTGCTCAAGCTAGCCTACCCATCATCATGTGATTTGTTGCATACTTTTCCGACAGTGCCTTCGAGAAGGATGGTGTTTTTTGCATTGCCTTCCAGAAGGCTGGTATTATTGACAATGAATATTTAACGTTTTAAACAGTTCAAATTAACACATTTGTCAGGTGAAAAGGTATGAAAAAAAAATTCTCACCTTGGAAACCAGGCTGGCGCGATACGCCGCAAGCGCTTTTAGATACTCTTTTTTGGCAGCTTCTGTTTTACTTTTGTACATCTGGGATGAACAAAAGAGCCAAGTTATTACATTTACAAACAGTATACACACGGATGAATTCACACGTGTATTATAATATATCAAAGATTAATCACCCATTAAAAAAAATGTCTTACGTCAGCCACAGTCAAACACATCTTAACATTTAACTCATGTACGATGACTCAGATTCAGTCGTACACGTCAGTCAAGACCTTCTGATGGATGTGTTGGCGTAACGTCAGCCTACCTGTTTCTGCTCCTCTCCCAGACCGTCCCACATGGAGGCCACGATCTTTGACACCCATCAACACAACAACCAAACCAGACCAACCGTCCCACATGGAGGCCACGATCTTTGACACCTCGCCGAACGTGGCGTTGGGGTTCTGGCTCTTGATGGCGGCCTGGGTGTCCCGGAAGAACAGGGCGTACGCCGACACAGGCTTCTGGGGCTCGTTGGGGTCCTTCTTCTTCTTCTTCTTTGGTGTCTTGGGCTTCTTGGAGGGGTCGATGGGAGCGGGCCTCTTCTCGCCGATGACCCAAACTCACAGATAAGAACACCCTCCTATACAATCCTAAACTACCCACAACCTTCACTACTACTTCTTCTCTTATCTCGACCCTACAACCTTCTTCACAAACATCAAATAACACTCACAACACACAACATCACAACACACAACATCACAACACACAACATCACAACACACAACATCACAACACAAAACATCACAACACACAAACACCATCCCACACACACACACAATCACAACACACAACACATCACTCACAACACACATCACAACATCACAACACACAACATCACAACACACAACATCACAACACAAAACATCCCAACACACAACATCACAACACAAAACATCACAACACACAACATCACAACACACAACATCACAACACACAACATCACAACACAAAACATCACAACACACAACATCACAACACAAAACATCACAACACACAACATCACAACACACAACATCACAAACAACACCAGAGACCCAGAGGAATGATCGTCATGTCATCAACTCTCATGATATGACCATGTAAATCCCATCCCACCGACGCAAATAAACGCTTAGAACGCAAGAAGGAGACACCTAACAACTAAACACAACACTCCACTTGCGAAACGGTATCCTTTGTTGTCCATGTTTTACGTTGTTTATTAAAAGCTATAACGCTGCCAAAAACACAATGAAAGAATATATTACGCACCACATGGATGAACGATACACGATAGACATGATAAATTACTCTTCGGCAGCCTTCCATTAAAAAAAAAATCACACATTTCCATACAAAATTACTGTCATGCAGATGGTCAACCAGATTGGCGGATGTTTACAGTCGCAATTTTCCGAAGCGTACAAAACAAGTTGAGCACTGCAAGGCTCCATCCCGGGAAGCCTTTTTCCAAAATGGCTAGTTTTCATTCCTCGCTCACCCGGTTGCCGTCGTCCTGGTCGTCCTCGTTGATGGAGCTGGACGGGGAGGGCGTGGCCGACTTGCTGGCGGGCGGAGACGGAGACGTGTGGGTGACGCCGTTGGGCCCCGACACGTTCACGCCCAGCTGCGCGTTGAGGTGGGACTGGTTGATGGTGGTGAGGTGACCGCGCGCCATCATCCCGTTGGGGTTGCTCATGTTGACGAGGGACCGCATCATCATGGCCGGGTTGGAGGGGTACTGGCGATGATGGCTGGGTCCCACGTTCTGCAGATGAACAAGCAAAGACAAGATGCTGTGCGATAAGATTACACGTTCACCATGTTTTTGCGCATTATGGGGTTTATAACGACAAAAATGACGAGAGTCCGAGTCATTTTTGTATTCAAGTACAGCATATTATGCTTCACTGTGTGTACTTGTGATAGGAAAGAAGGAAAAATATATAGATCCAAAAGAAGAGGCTGTGGCCAGGTTCAAGTTCTATACGGTGAATGGAAAAAAACCCACGATTCCCCCAGAACAGAACAGAACAGACACGGCAGGGATTCATTATCTGTGGCGCACAATGCACAGAGGCCGTTATTGATGTGCGCCGTCTCCCTATTCACTACCCAATTTAATGTGCTGTTCCGAGGGCCCCGCGAGAAGGCTCGGGAAGCCATAGCCTTGAATAACACCGAAATATCTCATTGAGCGGGCGGCGGAATAGATCACATGTCACTCTGTCCCATTACCGTCCACCACGGCGCTCGGCCTTGATAGCGGAGCAGCCCTCCTCATAAGACAGAAATAGAGAGGCAACAAAAATCAATTGATTTACTATTTAAAAAAAACAACTCCTATTGTATGGAAATGGGTGACAGGGTTTCTGGACCAGGCCAGTGTCTGCCTGGAGAGTATCACGAGATGCGGATGTAGAAGATGGAGCCAGTTCCCCCCCAGTTTGTAACCTAACCCCCGAGCTGTCATGAAAAACACAGACGCTCCCAGTCAGTGTTTGTATGCATGTAACCACTATTCACAAATCCTTTTTTCGATCCAGGTGCCCTGTAACATAAAGAAGTCCATGCGTTTCACTGAAATGTGACTTTTTTTTTTTTTTAAACGCTGCCGACCCTCCCCTGCTTCTGGGGAAGAAGCCACAGAAAAATGATAGCTCGGGTACACTTAGAGATGGAATTCTATTTTACAGCTGCTTTCATAGATCATACTTTGGCTGCCAAAGAGTAAAAGAAATACTTCTGTATAATCAACTCCATAAATCAACCAGTTGAGAGGATAA
>PIJE02005669.1:16837-17901 GCA_002895965.2 Coryphaenoides rupestris
GACGACCCTTATCGCATCGCAAGTTGTATTCCTTTCTCGTGGCGGGGAGATAAAGATGTAGATGAATTGAATTTCTCTCACGCATTGTCTCTTGACTTTTGGGGATCAATCCCATTTGCGGGGAGAACGAGGGGCCGTCGTAAAGCCCGTGCGCGCCTTACAATGTGTGATGAGCGATAACGACGGAGCCGGTGTGGTGCCCCCCCCCCACCCCCCGCTCACAAAGCCACGAGGCAAAGGAGCAGAAACACAGCATTCATTCTGTGTGTGTGTGTGTGTGTTTTTTTAATAGAGTCTACACACAATCAGAGACATGAGCCATGCAAATGGTGTTAAAGAGGAACAATGTTGGAGAATCAAATCTAATCCTCCAGCAAGTCATGAGAACAGTCAGGAATGTAATTGTGTCAAGGTTCCCGTTTTCTTCCAGATGTAGAAAGCTTAACTGACCATGAAATGGAAATTCTTTAGGCGAAAGCCCTGTGGGACTCACTACTGTAACGCTGCGGAGATAGTTACAAAAAAAAAAAAAACCCTCCAATTATTTTACCAGTGTGCCAGCGGTGGTGGGGCTCGGTGGAAGAAAAAAAAAAAAAGGTGGCGTAATCATGTATAACCTCTGGTCATATGGAATGTAAATAAATATGCCACGGCACTCTGGTATGTTTTCGGGGAGAGAGAGAGAGAGAGAGAGAGAGTGTGTATGTATGTATGCGGGTCCTCAACTCATTCCCAGTTAAAACAATAACGTGGTTCGGAGGTTCACAAGCTGAACTTGGCACGGCACGTTCGCACGTCTTCATTATTTCATGTCCTCGAAAGCACCGCCCTCCAGTGATGCGGATGGTTAAATCCAGAAAAGCATGGAAGCAGATCTCTTCATCCTCACGTTATGTGCTATAGATTTTTTAAGATTGTTATCTCGGGAGCAGAAAGACATTTTCAAATGCCACAATCACATGACCATTGGGGAGGAAGAATTGAAATGTCACTGCCTGACTCGTGGTCTCACGGACCTATTACGAAATGGAAGATTCATTTAGGGGATTGGAGAGGGGCGGCGA
>PIJE02005670.1:2500-17894 GCA_002895965.2 Coryphaenoides rupestris
GTGTGCGTGTGTGCGCGCGCACGTAATCCAACTGTTCAGCTTGGTAACAATGGTTATATTAGCAGCAAAGTCAGCAACACCTATTTAATACCGCCGCTGCTGAGATGCTGTGTTGTGTTGGGGAAAAATTGCATTTCAACAACACGCTATGAGCTGCAAAACCACGAAAGCTTGATTTGTTCCCAGCAGCGTCTCCTTGTGAAATGGTAAATGGATTGCATTTATATCGCGCTTTAGAGTTGCCTGACATTCACCCATTCATACACCGACGGCGGTGTCAACCATGCAAGGTAACAACCAACACGTCAGGAGCAGGTAGGGTTAGGTGGTGTCTTGCTCAGGGACACCTCCACACTTAGCTAGGAGGAGCAGGTAGGGTTAGGTGGTGTCTTGCTCAGGGACACCTTGACACGCTCCCTGACTGTGTGTGCTGATGGCTGACTTAACCTGAGGCTGTAGCCCCTCCCACAACCAGACTCTAACGAACATTTTTGCTGAATAAAAAGCTAGTTGATTCGGTACCATGCAGTGGAAAAGCACCAATCGTTCCGTTGATTGTTTTGAGTGATGCTTGAGCGGAGCTCGGTGGCTAACGGCGGTGGCTAACGGCGGCCATTTTGCAGGACCTGCTGAAGAAGCCGTCGCTCAGCGTGCCCACCTCCAAGCACCTGGCGCGGCTGGCGGAGATGGAGCAGGCGGTGGCGGAGCAGGACGGCTCACTGGCCGCCCTCTCCGATAGGCTGCGCGAGGCCGACGCCCACGCCCAGCGGCAGAGGGTTGCCGCGGCGATGCAGGCCAAGAAACACCTGGAGGAAATGTCAAAGTAAGGGTTGGCTTTTATTACTTTTTATTTCCCCTATTATGCCACCATGTGTGAGTGTGAGTTGCCACTGCAAGCCGTTTCACAATTGCCATGTGACTACCACCTAGTGACATCACAAGTGGCGAATGTCCACCTCGATGTATGCTGCTCTACGATCAGTTTACCTGTCAGTGGTACAGTACAGTCCACTGGGTAGGCTGGTAGACCGATCTAGTCAGCATACATCTAGGTGGACAGAGTGATGTCACTCGACATCACTCTGATTGGCTAACCCAGCGCTGGGCCGCACCCATATTTGGAAATCTGGCCCGACCGATAATTTATTGCGAGGCACTATAAATTACACGAACCTGGCTATCTGGAGGCTCTCACGATGTTGCTCCAAGGGCTGGGTCAGATAACTCAAAGTCTCACCAGACTCGAACCAGATGGAACCAGGTGCCAAGCAGTGCTAGGCTCACCGTGGTGTGGGATAACAAGACCTGAAGTCGTGTCCAAAGACCAACTGTGGTCGTTTGGCATCGACACCGCAGCGGTTGGGGCTCAAAAATCGGTGAGGCCGCTCAGAAAGCCGGCGAGATCAAGATGTCGCTTTTTATTGATTTGGAGAGACACACACACACACCACCTGGGTTGTGAAGGAAGTGTACGTATAAAACGAAGAATAAAAAATAACATTAAAATGTTTTTTTTTCCTTTTTTATTGAAAGATACGTAAGCTCACAGACTCACTTGAGAAACAACTAGATAACAATATTCCACAACAAGCAAGCAGAATAAAGTACCAAGGTAACAATTCTTGACAACAGAGCAGCAGCAGCACAAAGCTAACAAGATAAGATACGATTTTATTCGACTTTATTCGACTTTATTAATCCCAAAGGAAATTCTTGTGCTCGAGGTTGCTCAAAAATAGATAAGAACATAAGAATAAAAACAAGAATAATAAATGTAAAGTGTATAAGCAATAAAAAAAGACTATTGAAGTAAGATATATTTAGTAAATGGTAAATGGATTGCATTTCTATCGCGCTTTTATCCAAAGCTCTTTACAGTATTGCCTCACATTCACCCATTCATACACCGACGGCGGTGTCAACCATGCAAGGTAACAACCAACACGTCAGGAGCAGTTAATTAGGCAGAGCCCGGGGATCGAACCAGCAACCTTCCTGCTGCCAGACAACCGCTCTCACCTCCTGAGCTACTGCCGCCCCCAGTAGTAAAAAAAAAAAAAAGTGAGAATAGAAAAGCTGGCAATGGTATTGAACATTAATAAAGCTCCCAGTAAGAAGCCTGAAGCAAACAGTGAGCCGTGGATGGCGATGATAACGGCGGCGGTGCGTTTGCCCAGACGGGAGGATCGCCACGCCGCCCAGGTGAAGGCGCTGGTGGCGGACGGCGAGGAGCTGAGGGCCCGGGCCACGCGCACGGAGCAGCAGCTGCAGGACCTCGGCGGCGAGCTGCAGGCTCAGAAGGAGGCCAACGTCCGCTCGCCCAGCAACACCATGAAGAGTCTGGTCGAGAGACTCAAGGCCCAGCTCTCCCAGAAGGAGAAGCAGCTCAAGGTGTTCCCCCCCCCCCTCTCTCTCTCTCTCTCTCGCTCTCGCTCTCTCTCTCTCTCTCTCTCTCGCTCTCGCTCTCTCTCTGGTTACAGGGCCGCCATCTTGGTACTTAATGGCCAAACATTGTCGAATAAACAAGCAACCGGTTGTTGTTGTGGTTGTTCTGATTATAATGCTGAAAAGCACCAAAATGGCGGCTTGGAATGTGTGTGGTATCATGTGAAACCCTCCGAATCTTGCTCTCGCTCTCTTTCTGTCTCTCTCTCGCTCTCTTGCTCTTTGGCTCTCTCTCTCTCTGTCTATCTCGCTCTCTCTGTGTCTCTCTCTTTCTCTCTCTCTCTCTCTCTCTCTCTCTCTCTCTCTGTCGCTCTCTCTCTCTCTCTGTCTCTCTCTCTCTCTCTCTCTCTCTCTCTCTCTCTCTGCCTCTCTGTCTCTCTCTCTTTCTCTCTCTCTCTCTCTCTCTCTCTTCTCTCTCTCTCTCTCTCTGTCTGTCTGTCTGTCTCTCTCTCTCTCTCTCTGTCTGTCTGTCTGTCTGTCTGTCTGTCTGTCTGTCTGTCTGTCTGTCTGTCTGTCTGTCTGTCTGTCTGTCTGTCTGTCTGTCTGTCTGTCTGTCTGTCTGTCTGTCTGTCTGTCTGTCTGTCTGTCTCTCTCTCTCTCTCTCTCTCTCTCTCTCTCTCTCTCTCTCTCTCTCTCTCTCTCTCTCTCTCTGTCCTCTCTCTCTCTCTCTCTCTCTCTCTCTCTCTGTTCTCTCTCTCTCTCTCTCTCTCTCTCTCTCTCTCTCTCTCTCTCTCTCTCTCTCTCTCTCTCTGAGGGGGTTATTTCTATTCCCTGCAAGTCATCTCTCAATCATAATGAAACATCTAAAGGGGAAGAATGCAGACAGAAGCCACGCCCCTCCCGGCGCTGTTATTGCTTTTCACCCCGCTGCTTTCACACCCCCCCCCCCCCCCCCTGTGGGAGGCCACAGGTCCGGGTAACATGAATCGCTGGGCACTAAAAAGTGACACCATAATCTGTCTCCTCCAACCCTCCTCCTCCTCCTCCTCCTCCTCCTCTTCCTCTTCCTCCTCCTCCACCACCGCAGGGGCTGGGCAAGGCGCTGCTGGACCTGCGGGCGGAGATGACGGCGCTGGCCGAGCGGCAGGTGGTGTCGGGCGCGGCGCAGCGAGAGGAGAGCCTCAACGTCCAGACGCTGGTGGACAAACACACCGCAGGGCTGAAGGTGAGCCCTCGGACCCCCCTCCCACCCGTCCCGCCCATCCCACCCGTCGCGGGAACCTCCACCTCCGCATGAGAACCCTCGCTCTGATTTCGACTTCTACCTCGTATAGTTCCACAGAACTGGCCGATATCGGGGGCGGTGCTAGAGTATAGGAGGCTGTCCGTCAACCTACCGAGATCTGGCGCCGGCCTCCGAGCGCCATGCAATTACAATTTCCACCACATGTGTCGCCAACGAGCACGAAACGGAAATCTTCGAGATGACCGCTTTTACATCTGCGTCGCTCCTCAGCTGCGTGTGCAGGAGCTGACCAAGGAGGTGCAGTCCGCGAAGGAGTCCGCCAGGGCGGCCCGGGCTCGGGAGGAGGCCGTCAGGGAGGAGACGGAGGAGGTGCACGGCGACCTGCAGCGGAGCCAGAAGAGCCAGGGCCGCCTGCAGGGGGAGAAGGAGCAGAGGGACCAGGAGATCCAGGAGCTACGGCAGCGCGTCAAGAGACTGAGCAACGGGCTCCAGGTACGAACCACCACCTCCTCCACCACTACCTCCACCTTCACCACCTCCACCACTACCTCCACCTTTACCTCCACCACTACCACCTCCACCTCCACCACTACATCCACTGCCACTACCTCCTCCACCACCACCACTAACTCCTGCACCACCACCACTACCTCCACCTCCACTTCCACCACCACCTTCCCCACCTCCACCTCCACCACTACCCTCCACTGCCACCACCTTCACCAACTCTACCACCTCCACCTCCACCACTACCTCCATCGTCACCAACTCCATTGCCACCACCTTCACCACCTCCACCTCCACCTCCACCACTATCTCCATTGCCGCCACCTTCACCACCTCCACCACCCCCACCACCTTCACCACCTCCTCCACCACCACCACTAAGGAGGACAACAAGGTTCAAGCTGAGCCTCCACCAACTCATGAACCGTATTTCGTCATTGAGCAGCCATCTTGGCGCTAACCGCTAGCTGCGTGGGATGAACCAAAATGGCCACTCAGTGAATAAGGCCCATTATAGGAATGTTATGGTGTATGATGATGCTGAAGTCTGGCGCGAATCAATCATGTACACCATTCAAAATAAAACTGCAGGCCACAGAAATGACTCAAATTAGCGATACGTGTCGCTCAATCAAAATGTATGTACAAAGTACACAAAGTTTGGTACATAAAGTACCAAAAGTTGACCCAGGGGTCGATGGGGTTGACAACCGTTTGACTTTTTATTGTTTACATAAATGATCAATGTTCACGGTTTCTCCCCGGCAGTCCAAGGAGGAGGTGGTGCGCTGGGAGGAGGGGAAGAAGTGGCAGGCGAGGGTGGAGAAGGTACGGAGCGCACTGCGGGAGAAGGAGGCGGAGGTGGAGTCTCTCTCCAAGCAGCTCTGCACCCTCAAGGAGCTCTACGGCAGGTGAGCCCCTTGAGCAGGCACACCGAGCAACACCTGAGCTGTCCTTCACGTCCTCCACCTCCACCTCCACCACCACGTCCTTCACCTCTTGTAGTTTTTGTAGGCAAGCAACAGGAACCGGAACCAAGATGATGAGAGAACCCGTTTGTGATTGGTTAACCAATTTCTCTCTGAACAGCTTTTAGCCACCAGGCCCTGGTGAATTCTCTAGCAACTGAACAGAACAGCGAGGGGCCTGGTGATCGAGACTCAAACCCCCGCCCCCCCAGGGGCCCCATTTCATTGGCTCCAATCAAATGAGGCCCCTTGGAGCCAATGAAATTAGGTTTTAGGTTTGTTGTTTGTTGGGGGACTTTAGAGAGTACACAATTTTGAGAGGTCACTGTCAATGCCTTGGACTTCAGTTTGTCAATGTAGTAGGTGGGGGGGGGGGGGGGGGGCGGGGGGCCCTAGATTTTGCAGGGGGCCCCAAGCAGCCTGCCTTGCGCATCGCCTGTGATCAAACTGCCGGATGCTATGCTATGCTATGCTATGCTACGCTATGTCTAGCATCATGCGAGCGCGCCGTGTTCAGTGTCTCCCTCGATACGTCGCCGCAGGCTGGAGCAGGAGAACAAGAGTCTGCTGAGGAAGACGAGGGTCCGCGGCGTGACGGCCGACCAGGTGGTGGGCGCGAGGAGGGCGGAGGCGGAGGAGGAGCTGGAGGGGCTGAGGAGGAGGAACGCAGAGCTGGAGGTGCAGATCGTCACCATCAGGTAGCCGTCATAAATGATGTGTGTGTGTGACCAGTGCAGTACAGTGCAGTGGAAGGAAGAGATAGAATGTTGTGTCCATCTCCCTGGACAGCTGTTTGTTATATTGCACCTTCATCCATCCACGTGAGTCTCATTAAGGCTAAAACATCTTTTTCCCCCAAAGATACTGAGGCAAGAAAGCAGCAAAAAAACTACAATCACAGACAAGGACAAAATGAAAAAAGACAATATGACAATGACATCGATGCAGACTGTTGAGTTTTAGCAGCTCAAAAACAACTCAAATTGTCCAAAGGAAATGAAATAAGTCAGTTTGAGCCTTTGTCATTGAGAGCGTTACAAGCGGAAGCAAGGGGCAGAAACACTTAAGTCTCTTCGCTTATTCTATTCCCTTATTCAAAAGGAACATACATTAAGTACGTATGTCAAAAATAATGTAACAGAAGTGTGCTAAATCATAGCGTGACCGTGGTATGGTCATGAGAGATGAAGGAAAAATGCAAAAAACGTTGAAATGCTGGCAGCAGACAACAACGCTACAGCCAGAATATTGTCTTTTTGAAATGTCAATTCTCTGGCCTGGAACGTCTGTTTTTGTTTGGCGCCGCGATTCGCTCGTACTCCCAGAACCAGGTTCGCACACATTAAACAAATTGGCGCTCGAGCACAGCCACACAGCCACAAAGCCGCAAAGCTGCACCGCAGCCGTGGAGTCAAGTGAATAAACTGGGATCAACTGGGATCACGTACAAAGAATAAACAAATTGCGAGCGAACAAATTAGGTGATCAACAATACTCTCACTCTTCTCCTTGGGAAGTTTGGCTCGGCTCGTGTTGTTGTTCGGAGTCCTCAACCTGGCAACCCGTGTGAGCTCGGGGAGTCTGGGGAGGAGGAGGAGGGGGCGTCGCCGGAGACAACTCACTCCAATATTGTGAATTGCAAGATAAATAAACGCCGAGACGCAGACGGAGAACCGGAATCTCCGGGATGCCCAGAATGTCTTCTTGCCGCGCCTCGCGAAGCATCTGGCGGCCATATTTGATCGTGCGTCAACAGGATACATGGTGTTGATGAATGCGTCCGCATCCAACAGTCGCATACTTAAAGGTGCAGCGTGTTGGGGTGCTGGGCTTCCTTGCTTTGTAAATTGTATTCGGTTATTTAGTCCGGAGAAGTCACAGCTTACAAGTAAGATTGGCGATTGTGAACCAATTGAAAATGTGTCCCCTATGGCTATTATATTGTGTTTCTGCCAAGTACGTTCTGCAAGATGCCACTAAATTTGACATAAACCAATATTTATTGCAACATGAGAAAAGGAAGAATCCAAAGCCAAACACAATAATTTTCCTGACACTTCATGTAATGTAATACATTTTCTTGAACTGAAGGATATAACCCTTTCAATCATTCTGTCGAGAATTCCACAGTTTGACAACCAACCACCGAAGGACACATCTGCTTTAAAGTAGTCGTACTGTGCATACTGAAAACAAATACAATTGTACAAAAAATGATCTGCGCAAAAAAGAGATCTGCAACCGCCTGCACCCGCGGTTATAAGCGGGGGTCGCGTGGGCCAATGATGACTCCTCCTCCGTCCTCGCGTCTCTAGCGGAGACCCTGAGCTCATGATCTCAGGTGTGTCAAAGTGACCTAACGGCCCGGACCCCCTGCTGCCCTTCCTTGTTGAAACGTTCCCAGGAGCCAGCAGGCGCTGCCCAGGGACGCGGCCGTGGACGAGCTCACCGAGAGGAACCGCTCCCTGGAGGAGAGACTCCACGCCATGGAGACGCCGCCGATGCCCAAGGAGCCTCCGTCCAGGCCTTCTGTAAGTTTCCCCCGCGTGCTCCTCCACCACACGGCACGGCGCTGCACTGTGGGAACATTCCTTATTGGCTTCGTCCGTGCGTATCAATGTCCTGACGTTTGGGAACTTACATTCATCAATTGGGGCCTGCGGGGCCTGCGGAGGGGTTCAAGGAACTGTCACGGCTCGCACCACAGATGTATTGACTAGGACCCAGCGGGGTGAATGATACGTCTTCACCGGTAGTTGTGTTACACCGTCATGCGCCTCTCCTTTCCGCTTCACTTACCTTGGACTCGTTTGTGGTGTTCCCCTCACGAATATAGACCAGCAGATGTCCCGGTGTCCCCAGATGAATTAGTCACTTTTGGCAGATGATGCTCTAGACAGAAGTGTAATCAGCCGTCGTAATGCGGTGCAGTTGTCTGTGATTAAATAATTGTCAAAATGTTCACATCCTCGCGGAGACGCCAACAATTTGTTCTGCGACCTCCAGTACGGAGCGACCTCCCACCAGGAGTCTGGTCAGGGCTGCACCATTCATTGCATATTCCAAATCACAATGTTTGCCTCTGCAAATAATTGTGAATGAGCTCAATCTTATTCTTTAGAGAAATGATATAAAATATTAGTAAATCAGATTTTCTATAATAATAATATTAATAAAAATCATATTTAATTGATAATCTGCAACAAAATAATAATAAAATAAAGATAAACCAATGATATAGATAATTGCAATGAAAAATCACGATCACAATACTGTGCAAATTGAATCCCAATTATCATTCTTTTCATCATCTGCACTAGATTTCACTTTTCCTTCATTCTTTTCTTTTTAAAATGTGAGCAATGTTTCCCACAAGGAAAGTGCTAGTGCTAAAATGCTAGTTTTATTTTGGTGGGAGAGTGACCAAAGCGATGTGTGCATTGATTAGTTTACCAAGAAGGGGTCCGGAGATGGACAACAACTGCTGCCTTATTTACAAGCCCTCTCCTTTTATCCTGCGAGGCCAATAAAACTTAATAAGAGACAGTGAAACTCAATAAAACTCAATGAGAGACAGTGAAACTCAATAAAAGACAGTGAAACTCAATAAAACTCAATGAGAGACGGGTGGACATCAAACCCTGCTTGTGCTGGTGGATCACCGCGCTGCGTGAGACATGCAGGAGATGATCAACACCGGAAATAACTCCATCATTACGACGAGCTGATTCCTCTGTGGAGGAAAGCCGAGGCCTGCGTCCCCCGGCTCCGATTGTACCGGTGCCAGGAGATCCAGAACATGTGTCGAGACGTGTCGGGTCACTCGGATGTGCCGACTGTCAGGTCAACCGGGGGGACAGTCCAGGTCAGCTGCTAGTTATTAAACCAAACCAAAGGGGAACACAAAGTAAAGAAATGAATTGGACTACCCACCGCACTCTGGTCTCCATTAATCTGAACACAGCCTGCAAATAATAAGCGCAGACTTTAGAAAGCATTCAACTATTTTGTGGCTTGTGTGCTCGTTTGATCTTTCCCCCTTTTTCATTTGACCTTCTTTTATCACTTATTTTATGCTTGTTCCCACATCTCTCTCTCTCCTCTTCTTTCCATGAACGCATTACACTGATTGTGTTGCCGACACGTGAAGCGTGCGGGAATGTTCGCCGCGTCTCCGAGAGGAAAAACTCTTCTCGCGCACTTTCGACATCGGGAACGGGTCGCACCGAGGGGACCCCGAACCGAGCGCCCGACGAGCCGGGAGCCCCGTCCGCTACCGGCAGCGGCGGGAGTTTCAGTTTGTCCGGGGCGATTATTCTCTCGCGTCGCGTCCGAAGACGAGGTCGAAGACGCCGCACGTGGGTCCGGAGATGCTGACACTGACGTCTCCTCCGAGGAGGAGGAGGAGGAAGAGGAGGAGCCGGAGCAGGAGGGCGACGTTGGGGGTGGGGAAGATGGCGTAATCCCGCACCACCTCCACCGCCACCACTACCTCCACTGCCACCAGCTTCACCAACTCTACCACCTCCACCTCCACCGCCACCTCCACCACACCCACCGGCACCGATGGTGCGCGTTTCAGTCCTCTAGACTTCAGACACACGGCAGGTAGGGTTTGGGTTTGTTGCTCCATCATGTGGGGGACGACACCCGATAGCTTTGGGCCGGGAGGCGAACACCCTGACAACTAAAAAACACTCCTGTTCCCTTTCGTGCCAAATATTAAGAAGTTCTGGGAAGTAACTCAAAGATATAGTGTTTATTATTATTATTATTCATTACGATGACAGCTCCTCCAGAGCAGTTCTGGACAGCGGTTTGATTTGCCGTCTGAAAAGTGTGGTTATTGAAAGAATGCGCACACACACACACACACACACACACACACACACACACACACACACACACACACACACACACACAGTGATAAGTGGCATAGCAGCCCTGATCCAACAGCAGCAGAGACACGCCAAAGTAAACCTTGGTTATGGGACACTGGAAGCGTTTTGCTTTCCCCGTGGAAAACACTTCAGAATGAAGGCAACCCGGAGGCAGATTATGTTCATTTAAAAAGATGAATTATATAAATGCGCTCTTGTTGGGGGTGGGGAAGATGGCGTAATCCCGAGCAAACCCAGCGCAGACACACTAGTCACAGACACCGTCGTCCCCGCCTCCACCGCCACCGCCGCCGCCACCGCCGCCGGCAGCTTGGCAGGGCGGAGCGGCAGTCAGCGAGGCACCAAGCTCTTTAGCCACAGTACCGGCACACGGAAGATAAAGAGCCGAGGCGACAGACACCGCCTGAAGGTACTGCCAGCCCGGGGTCCCTGTGGGTCCCCTTGTGACGTTGGTAGTTGTTGCTGTGCTAGTCATGGGAGGAGGAGCAGTAGCTCCCACTGCTGGAGAAGCCCTGGCTTGGTAGTTTCACAGTTTGGTAGTGTTTTCAATCCCCCCCACCACGACCCACCCAAAACACCAAATCACAACCACCCAAAACCCCCAAACCCAAACCCTAACCAACCACCACCCTCCCTTGGCCTAGATGATGGTGTGGTCACTCGAGTTCACGCGTGACTACGTACGTCCTGGGAAACCGTGTCACTGTGAGTCATGTGCAATTCATCATGAGGTCGATTTTGTGTCGATGTTTGTCTAATCCGTCCTCATCCTTCGTCTGACGATTCCACCCACTCTGCTCCCGTTCACAACCTGTGTGTCAGCACTTGGGGAGTTAGTTATATCTATCTCCATCTCATCTCCGCTTCCTGCCTCTAGACTTCTGGCCGGGGCACCGGCACGCCGTCGCAGGACGTCCAGAAGGAGAACCTGAAGCTCTCCTCCGAGAACCTCGAGCTCCGCCTTCAGCTGGCGCAAGCTAACGTCGACCTGCCCGGGCTAAAGGTACGCCACTCACACTATAGCCGTATGGTATGCTACTCACCCCGCAGAGTCCAAGTGAACTCTGAACGGGTGGGGGTTTTATTTACATCAGAAGGTACAGGAACACTTTTTGCACGAACCAATCCAATGCAAAACAATTAAAATGGAGACGATCCTGGCTCCTGATTCCACGTTCCTTCTGTTTCTGGCAGAGAGAGGTCGCCGACCTCAAGGAGATGTGTCGCGTGCTGAAGAAGGAGAAGGCCGAGGCCGAGAAGAGGCTGGCCCACGTGCGCGGGGTAGGTCACCGTCGCCTGGACACACACTTTAATCAACACACACACACACACACACACACACACACACACACCACCCCCCTCCCGCAATATAATCCATGTCCGCAATCTAGTCACTTTAATCCACCCCTTCATATACACGTTCATTTTTAATAAAGCACGATTCAATTAAACAGTAGGAGTTTAGGCACAAAATGGCGGCAGCGGTCAAGGGTCAAAGGTTAGAAGCGCGGCTCTCTCCCTCTCCCCCCTCACCCTCTCTCTCTCTCTCTCTCTCTCTCTCTCTCTCTCTCTCTCTCTCTCTCTCTCTCTCTCTCTTTCTCTCTCTCCCTCTCCCCCTCTCTCTCTCTCTCCCCTCTCTCTCTCTCTCTCTCTCTCTCTCCCTCTCTCTCTCTCTCTCTCTCTCTCTCTCTCCCTCTCTCTCTCTCTCCTCCCACCTCTCTCTCTCTCTCATCTCTCTCCTCTCTCTCCCTCTCTCTCTTCTCTCTCTCCTCTCTCTCCCTCCCCCCCTCTCTCTCTCTCTCTCTCCTCTCTCTCTCTCTCTCTCTCTCTCTCTCTCTCTCTCTCTGTCTGTTGGCAAACACGACCGTGCGAGCGTGTGTCCAACACCACCGTCATGCAACACGTAATGCAATCCAGGCAGCATGCCCTCCCGTGTCCTGTGGAGACATGAAGGCAGATTCCGCTGTGATGAATGCTCCTCCGCTGTTGAGATTTTCCGGCAGAACCTGCGGGAAACCTCATTCGTCTAGCATCTTGTAATGTGGATGAGAGCGTCCCTTTTTGGACGGTGAGATAATGTAATAAATGCGAGTGCAGGTCCACACGATGCGCATCTTGAAGCTGTACTCGTAGGGCGGCAGTAGCTCAGGAGGTATAAGAGCGGTTGTCTGGCAACAGGGAGGAAGAGGATGTTACTTCCTCCTGCAGGGAACTCCTGTCAGCTGTGACATCAGAGCAGGAGTGATGCTGGCTAAGCAGAAACCCAACAGAGCGGTGAATTCCATCGTGGACGCGCTCGGTCGCTGGTTTGATCCCGCGGGGCTCCGCCTCCTCCTCCTAGCTAAGTGTGGAGGTGTCCCTGAGCAAGACACCACCTAACCCTACCTGCTCCTCCTAGCTAAGTGTGGAGGTGTCCCTGAGCAAGACACCACCTAACCCTACCTGCTCCCTAGCTAAGTGTGGAGGTGTCCCTGAGCAAGACACCACCTAACCCTACCTGCTCCTCCTAGCTAAGTGTGGAGGTGTCCCTGAGCAAGACACCACCTAACCCTACCTGCTCCTCCTAGCTAAGTGTGGAGGTGTCCCTGAGCAAGACACCACCTAACCCTACCTGCTCCTGACGTGTTGGTTGTTACCTTGCATGGTTGACACCGCCGTCGGTGTATGAATGGGTGAATGTGAGGCAACACTGTAAAGCACTTTGGATAAAAGCGATGTATAAATGTAATCCATTCACCATTTCCACGGCGACCTCTGTCAGGGCAGCTGTGACCCCGTTGCGTGAGCAGAGGCGCTGCCAGGAAATATAATAAAGAACAAATGTATTTGTGTACTGGCTAACTTTTGCCAGTTCCGTTATGATGAAGTTAAAGACAACAGAATGTAAGGGTAAAAGAAAATACCCAAGCTGATTTGAGTTTGAGACCCCAGCTTTAAACAATGAAAACTCATAATGTTGACATTCTGCTGTGTTATTTAATTACACGTATATGACTCCTATTGTGCGTCTAGATTTTTGTATTTATTGTTCTATATTTTATTTTATTTCATCATATTTAAAAATGTGTATCCCTTTCCAATTGCGTTGCCGTCCTGTGATTCTGCGCATTCCTCGTCTGGCAGTAATGAAGTTAACCTTATCTTAGGACCAAGTGTGACCATTCTGCATCCATCTTCATGGTTTCCACGACAACGTCTTGACCTCCAGGACAGATAAGGACCTTGCATAAGAGATGAGTTAAGACAAGGCTTTGTTTGTTTGGGGGGGCGCAGGCGGGCAGCAGCGGTAAGACGGTGGGCGACCTGGAGCGCACGGTGGGGCTGATGAAGAGGGTGGTAGAGCGCGTCCAGCGGGAGAACGACGCCCTGAAGAAGAGCGTCTCGACGGCGACAGCGGGCGATCAGGACAAGATGGCGGCGCTGCAGCAGCAGCACGAGGCTCTCAAGGTTTGAATCACTCAGCGACCCGCTGATAAAAACTAACTGGGCCAGGGTGAGGCTGCAGACCCACCCACCCCAGACTCTAACTGGACCAGGTGAGGCTGTAGCCCCACCCACCCCAGACTCTAACTGGACCAGGTGAGGCTGTAGCCCCACCCACCCCAGACTCTAACTGGGCCAGGTGAGGCTGTAGCCCCACCCACCCCAGACTCTAACTGGGCCAGGTGAGGCTGCAGCCCCACCCACCCCAGACTCTAACTGGACCAGGTGAGGCTGTAGCCCCACCCACCCCAGACTCTGACTGGGCCAGGTGAGGCTGTAGCAACATCTAAGAACATACAATATGCTCCACAATATCTTCCCATGTTTGCATGTGAATCGCCTCCTCCTCCTCCTCCTCCTCATGGAAGGCGGACTGTGAGAAGATGAAGCAGGCCGCAGACGCTGAACTGAGCGCCCGACTCGAGTCCAGAACCCGAGGGATGGAGAAGATTGTGATGGAGAACGAACGTCTGAGGAGGGAGATGAAACGGGTAACGACAACGACAAATCCTCCTCCCCCTGACAACGTGATCCTGTTGATCCTGTCGTCGTCGCCATTTTAACACGTCTCGGTCTCCTTCCTGTTTGGACAGGAAAGGGAGGCGACCGAGAGGCTGAGGGTGGCCAAGAGCGACCTGGAGGCGAGCGGCGAGCGGCTGGAGGCGGAGCTGGAAGAGACCAAGGGCAGGCTCCACGCCGCCCTGACGCGAGCCATCCCAGAAGGGGCGGACAGCAAGACCTGGAAGGCCTCGGTTGTGACCAGGTCAGCCGTCAGGGTTCCTGTACTGGTTGTGGTGTAACCATCATGAACCAATCCACCGACCGCACTCTGCTGTAGTCATGACAACATTATGCGTCAGTTTTCTTCAAAGTGGGAGTGTTGTCCACCTAGAACTATGGTGGATAGGTCAGTCTACCAGTTGCTACAGTCCACTGGGGAGGCTGGTTGGCTGATCTGATAATTTTTTACGATTTCTATTTTATTACTTTCCGTTTAATGTTCAATGTTTTGCACCAATTTCACAAAAGCACAGTCCTTGTTTGTAAAAGCTAATGCTGGTTCTGGTCCTCTGTGGTCCCGGCCGTCCCCCAGGATGTACGAGAACAAGATGAAGGAGCTGGAGAGGGAGGGGCAGGCGGGCCGGGCCGAGCGGGCGGAGCTTAAGCGACAGCTGCGGGAGGCGGTGCAGCGGGAGGAGAGAGCCCTGCGCTCCGCACATGCGCTCGAGGATCAGGTGCGTCACACACTCTCTCTCACTCACTCACTCTCTCACACTCACACTCTCTCACACTCACTCTCTCACACTCACTCTCTCACACTCACTCTCTCACACTCACTCACTCACTCTCTCTCACACACACACACACACTCTCTCTCACACTCACTCTCTCACACACACTCACTCACACTCTCTCACACACACACACTCTCACACACACACACACTCTCACACTCACTCTCTCACACTCACTCACTCACTCTCTATCTCTCTCACACACACACACACACACACACACACTCACTCTCTCTCTCTCTCACACTCACACACTCACTCTCACTCTCTCTCACACACACACACACACTCTCTCTCTCTCTCTCTCTCTCACACTCACTCACTCACTCTCTCTCACACACTCACACACTCTCTCTCTCTCTCTCTCTCTCACACACACACACACACACACACACACACACACACGTGGTCTATGACATGACACTCTGAAAAATAATCCTCCTCGCCTGTTCAGAGTTCACCTGGACTCTACATAACCCCCCTCCTTAACAAGAGACTCAAGACCCACCTGTTCAGAGTTCACCTGGACTCTACATAACCCCCCTCCTTAACAAGAGACTCAAGACCCACCTGTTCAGAGTTCACCTGGACTCTACATAACCCCTCCTT
>PIJE02005671.1:0-17875 GCA_002895965.2 Coryphaenoides rupestris
ATTAACGGAGCACCCCCACCCCCCCATCAGACCGAAAAAAAAATTAACGGAGCACCCCCCCCCCTCCCCCCCCCCCATCAGAACCGCCAACAAAATTAACAGAAGCACCCCCCATCGAAACCGCAAATTAATTAACGGAGCACCAACCCCCCCCCCATCAGAACCGCGAAAAAAAATAAAAAAAAAATTAAGAAAAAAAAAAAAAAATAAATAGAAAATATTAACGGAGCACCCCCCTTCCCATTCAGAACCCAATATTAACGGAAGCACCACCCCCCCAGCCAGAACCTGCGAATTAACGGAGCACCCCCCCCCCCATCAAGAACGCAAATTAACGGAGCAACCCCCCCCATCAGAACCGCGAATTAACGGAAGCACCCCCCCCTCCCAAGCAGAACGCCGAATTAACGGAGCACCCCCATCAGAACCGCAAATAACAGGAGCACCCTCCCCATCAGGAACCGCGAAATTAACGGAGAAGCCCCCCCCCATCAGAACCGCGAATTTAACGGAGCACCCCCCCAGCAGAACGCGATTAACAGAGCACCCCCCCCCCCTCAGAACCGCAATTAACGAAGCACCCCCCCCCCCCAGACAAAAATAACATTTTCAAAGTCATTAGAACTGTAATGGTTTTATTAAGTACTCGTTATCGGTATTCGGTATCGGGCAAGACCAAATGTAAGTACTTGTATTTGGTCTGAAAAAAAGTGCTTATCGGTGGGCATCCCTAATATAAAGTGTTTAATAATTCTCATGCAAAACATTCAGAAAATCATCCATCCAGTAGGTGCCCTTTGAAAAGTGTAGTTGAACCCCCCGTTTCAGCTCGAATTTGAAAACCAACCGAGGTTGTCTCCGAGTAGTGTTTTAGGCAGACATTCTTCTGAAGGACGGGGATGCAATTATCTCCATGTTGGTACGCTCGGCAACATCTCTGCTTACACGTCCACCCCCCGCAAGCTCATACGCATAGTTGATAAGAGCTTTATTATGGGCGACGTTGTATATGAAAGTAACACCCACACACTGTGGCCCTATAGCCTTACAAACAAAAAAAGTGTCAGCTAAGTATTAAGATGAACATGGGCAACAACATCAACTGCACTCCAGGACAGAGTTTTGACACAAAAAGAACGTTTGGGGAGAAGAGTTCAACCATTACAAACTAAATGAGCACTTATTTTGTATTTGTGACAAAACGGCATGGACTATGTTTCACAGATCATATGACAAAAAAGACACCATTTTGTGTTTGCTACACTGTAAAAGCACACAAAGGAAACACTGGGGAATAATTACCCAAACATCCGCCGGGTCACCAGGATGTCGAGAGGGTCTCCGGGCATAAGCGACGGTAGTCGAGCTTGGCCACCCAGAGGCGTCGAGGAACTTTGCGACCGCCTCCAAATCAGGCATTTTGATTACAGGACCTGCACGGAACTCCTGAAAGTGGGGTAGGGTCAAACCTTCTCCTTTCTTCATCTGTTGAATGAAAGGCAAGAGTTTCAGTCAAAGTTTAAAAAATACTTACAAAACCAAGTTTCATGATGCAAGAATTAAAAATTAGGTTAAGGACTACGGTTAGACCGTGGAGGTAGCCTCATGAGACATCTATACAATAATTATTCCATGAAATTCATCTCACCTCCGTTCAGCTTCACCTCACTATGGGGTTATTAATATTCATCTTCTGAATTATTGCGACCAGTGTATGCGCAAGTGCTTAACATCTAAATTGGGTATGAATGTGCAGCATCCCAGCTGTGCTGCCATTTACTGCCAAATTTAATTACGAAAGATAATTAATCAACACCTGATATCGTCATTAGCAACTGAGTAGTGCTCAGCAGAAGAAGTGGAAGCAATGTCATTAAGGCGCCCTAGGCGCACACACACTTGACATGGTCTATGGCTGTTGGAGCCCATTCAAGTCAGTCTAATAACTGGTGGTGTTAAAATACTCATCTCTTCTTAAAAGGAACGCATTAACGATGACCTAAATTGTCTGTTCGGCTTCTTCTCTTACAATAAAAATACTTGACTTGACTTGACTGATATGAATGTATTAATGTTACACTATTCTAATATGAATGTATTAACGTTACACTATCCTAATATGAATGTATTAATGTTACACTATCCTAATATGAATGTATTAATGTTACACTATCTTAATATGAATGTATTAATGTTACACTATCCTAATATGAATGTATTAATGTTACACTATCCTAATATGAATGTATTAACGTTACACTATCCTAATATGAATGTATTAATGTTACACTATCCTAATATGAATGTATTAATGTTACACTATCCTAATATGAATGTATTAACGTTACACTATCCTAATATGAATGTATTAATGTTACACTATCCTAATATGAATGTATTAATGTTACACTATCCTAATATGAATGTATTAACGTTACACTATCCTAATATGAATGTATTAATGTTACACTATCTTAATATGAATGTATTAATGTTACACTATCCTAATATGAATGTATTAACGTTACGCTATCCTAATATGAATGTATTAATGTTACACTATCTTAATATGAATGTATTAATGTTACACTATCCTAATATGAATGTATTAACGTTATCCTTAGGCTCCAGTAGGGTTAGGGTCATGTAGGGTTAGGGTCATGTAGGAGGAGTAAGGCTCCAGTACCGGTCAGTGAGGATGTTTCTTCAGTTGTGATTGCTGGTGGCGTTCTTGAAACCTCCTTGGTCCTGCAAAACAAAGAACATGTTAGGATTATGTATTAATGTTCCATCAAACATATTCATCATTCAAGAAGTTTAATTGTCGCACACACATACACGATGTGCAATTGTTGTTGCATATTACCTGCATTATCTTATTTTAAACAACAAGTTATCATTATCATATATTAATCAGCTAGAAGTGAAGGATTCTGGGACAGCTCATCAAAAAAAAACAAATACCAATATGAAGAACCAGGTCATAAATAAATACTTCCTTTGACGTTTAACAATGTTAAATATTACTTTATCGATGTTAAACTATCCTAATATGAATGTATTAATGTTACACTATCCTAATATGAATGTATTAATGTTACACTATCCTAATATGAATGTATTAACGTTACACTATCCTAATATGAATGTATTAATGTTACACTATCCTAATATGAATGTATTAACGTTACACTATCCTAATATGAATGTATTAATGTTACACTATCCTAATATGAATGTATTAATGTTACACTATCCTAATATGAATGTATTAACGTTACACTATCCTAATATGAATGTATTAACGTTACACTATCCTAATATGAATGTATTAACGTTACACTATCCTAATATGAATGTATTAATGTTACACTATCCTAATATGAATGTATTAATGTTACACTATCCTAATATGAATGTATTAACGTTACACTATCCTAATATGAATGTATTAATGTTACACTATCCTAATATGAATGTATTAATGTTAAACTATCCTAATATGAATGTATTAATGTTACACTATCCTAATATGAATGTATTAATGTTACACTATCCTAATATGAATGTATTAATGTTACACTATCCTAATATGAATGTATTAACGTTACACTATCCTAATATGAATGTATTAATGTTACACTATCCTAATATGAATGTATTAACGTTACACTATCCTAATATGAATGTATTAATGTTACACTATCCTAATATGAATGTATTAATGTTACACTATCCTAATATGAATGTATTAATGTTACACTATCCTAATATGAATGTATTAATGTTACACTATCCTAATATGAATGTATTAATGTTACACTATCCTAATATGAATGTATTAATGTTACACTATCCTAATATGAATGTATTAACGTTACACTATCCTAATATGAATGTATTAACGTTACACTATCCTAATATGAATGTATTAATGTTACACTATCCTAATATGAATGTATTAATGTTACACTATCCTAATATGAATGTATTAATGTTACACTATCCTAATATGAATGTATTAACGTTACACTATCCTAATATGAATGTATTAATGTTAAACTATCCTAAATGTTAGTGTATTAAAGTTACACTATCCTAATATGAATGTATTAACGTTACACTATCCTAATATGAATGTATTAACGTTACACTATCCTAATATGAATGTATTAATGTTACACTATCCTAAATGTTAGTGTATTAAAGTTACACTATCCTAATATGAATGTATTAACGTTACGCTATCCTAATATGAATGTATTAACGTTACACTATCCTAATATGAATGTATTAATGTTAAACTATCCTAAATGTTAGTGTATTAAAGTTACACTATCCTAATATGAATGTATTAACGTTACACTATCCTAATATGAATGTATTAATGTTACACTATCCTAATATGAATGTATTAATGTTACACTATCCTAATATGAATGTATTAACGTTACACTATCCTAATATGAATGTATTAATGTTACACTATCCTAATATGAATGTATTAATGTTACACTATCCTAATATGAATGTATTAACGTTACACTATCCTAATATGAATGTATTAACGTTACACTATCCTAATATGAATGTATTAATGTTACACTATCCTAATATGAATGTATTAATGTTACACTATCCTAATATGAATGTATTAATGTTACACTATCCTAATATGAATGTATTAATGTTACACTATCCTAATATGAATGTATTAGTTACACTATCCTAATATGAATGTATTAATGTTACACTATCCTAATATGAATGTATTAATGTTACACTATCTTAATATGAATGTATTAATGTTACACTATCTTAATATGAATGTATTAATGTTACACTATCCTAATATGAATGTATTAATGTTACACTATCCTAATATGAATGTATTAATGTTACACTATCCTAATATGAATGTATTAATGTTACACTATCCTAATATGAATGTATTAACGTTACACTATCCTAATATGAATGTATTAATGTTACACTATCCTAATATGAATGTATTAATGTTACACTATCCTAATATGAATGTATTAATGTTACACTATCCTAATATGAATGTATTAACGTTACACTATCCTAATATGAATGTATTAATGTTACACTATCTTAATATGAATGTATTAATGTTACACTATCCTAATATGAATGTATTAATGTTACACTATCCTAATATGAATGTATTAACGTTACACTATCCTAATATGAATGTATTAATGTTACACTATCCTAATATGAATGTATTAATGTTACACTATCCTAATATGAATGTATTAATGTTACACTATCCTAATATGAATGTATTAATGTTACACTATCCTAATATGAATGTATTAATGTTACACTATCCTAATATGAATGTATTAATGTTACACTATCCTAATATGAATGTATTAACGTTACACTATCCTAATATGAATGTATTAATGTTACACTATCCTAATATGAATGTATTAACGTTACACTATCCTAATATGAATGTATTAACGTTACACTATCCTAATATGAATGTATTAATGTTACACTATCCTAATATGAATGTATTAACGTTACACTATCCTAATATGAATGTATTAATGTTACACTATCCTAATATGAATGTATTAACGTTACACTATCCTAATATGAATGTATTAATGTTACACTATCCTAATATGAATGTATTAATGTTACACTATCCTAATATGAATGTATTAACGTTACACTATCCTAATATGAATGTATTAATGTTACACTATCCTAATATGAATGTATTAACGTTACACTATCCTAATATGAATGTATTAATGTTACACTATCCTAATATGAATGTATTAACGTTACACTATCCTAATATGAATGTATTAATGTTACACTATCCTAATATGAATGTATTAACGTTACACTATCCTAATATGAATGTATTAACGTTACACTATCCTAATATGAATGTATTAATGTTACACTATCCTAATATGAATGTATTAACGTTACACTATCCTAATATGAATGTATTAACGTTACACTATCCTAATATGAATGTATTAACGTTACACTATCCTAATATGAATGTATTAACGTTACACTATCCTAATATGAATGTATTAACGTTACACTATCCTAATATGAATGTATTAACGTTACACTATCCTAATATGAATGTATTAACGTTACACTATCCTAATATGAATGTATTAATGTTACACTATCCTAATATGAATGTATTAACGTTACACTATCCTAATATGAATGTATTAATGTTACACTATCCTAATATGAATGTATTAACGTTACACTATCCTAATATGAATGTATTAATGTTACACTATCCTAATATGAATGTATTAATGTTACACTATCCTAATATGAATGTATTAATGTTACACTATCCTAATATGAATGTATTAACGTTACACTATCCTAATATGAATGTATTAATGTTAAACTATCCTAAATGTTAGTGTATTAAAGTTACACTATCCTAATATGAATGTATTAACGTTACGCTATCCTAATATGAATGTATTAACGTTACACTATCCTAATATGAATGTATTAATGTTAAACTATCCTAAATGTTAGTGTATTAAAGTTACACTATCCTAATATGAATGTATTAACGTTACACTATCCTAATATGAATGTATTAACGTTACACTATCCTAATATGAATGTATTAATGTTAAACTATCCTAAATGTTAGTGTATTAAAGTTACACTATCCTAATATGAATGTATTAACGTTACGCTATCCTAATATGAATGTATTAACGTTACACTATCCTAATATGAATGTATTAATGTTACACTATCCTAATATGAATGTATTAATGTTACACTATCCTAATATGAATGTATTAATGTTACACTATCCTAATATGAATGTATTAACGTTACACTATCCTAATATGAATGTATTAATGTTAAACTATCCTAAATGTTAGTGTATTAAAGTTACACTATCCTAATATGAATGTATTAACGTTACGCTATCCTAATATGAATGTATTAACGTTACACTATCCTAATATGAATGTATTAATGTTAAACTATCCTAAATGTTAGTGTATTAAAGTTACACTATCCTAATATGAATGTATTAACGTTACGCTATCCTAATATGAATGTATTAATGTTAACTATCCTAATATGAATGTATTAACGTTACACTATCCTAATATGAATGTATTAACGTTACACTATCCTAATATGAATGTATTAATGTTACACTATTCTAATATGAATGTATTAATGTTACACTATCCTAATATGAATGTATTAACGTTAAACTATCCTAATATGAATGTATTAACGTTACACTATCCTAATATGAATGTATTAATGTTACACTATCCTAATATGAATGTATTAATGTTACACTATCCTAATATGAATGTATTAATGTTACACTATCCTAATATGAATGTATTAATGTTACACTATCCTAATATGAATGTATTAACGTTACACTATCCTAATATGAATGTATTAATGTTAAACTATCCTAAATGTTAGTGTATTAAAGTTACACTATCCTAATATGAATGTATTAATGTTATACTATCCTAATATGAATGTATTAATGTTAAACTATCCTAATATGAATGTATTAACGTTACGCTATCCTAATATGAATGTATTAACTTTACGCTATCCTAATATGAATGTATTAATGTTACACTATCCTAATATGAATGTATTAATGTTACACTATCCTAATATGAATGTATTAATGTTACACTATCCTAATATGAATGTATTAACGTTACACTATCCTAATATGAATGTATTAATGTTACACTATCCTAATATGAATGTATTAACGTTAAACTATCCTAATATGAATGTATTAACGTTACGCTATCCTAATATGAATGTATTAACGTTACGCTATCCTAATATGAATGTATTAATGTTACACTATCTTAATATGAATGTATTAATGTTACACTATCCTAATATGAATGTATTAATGTTACACTATCCTAATATGAATGTATTAACGTTACGCTATCCTAATATGAATGTATTAATGTTACACTATCTTAATATGAATGTATTAATGTTACACTATCCTAATATGAATGTATTAACGTTATCCTTAGGCTCCAGTAGGGTTAGGGTCATGTAGGGTTAGGGTCATTGTAGGAGGGAGTAAGGCTCCTAGTACCGGGTCTTTGGGGCTAAGTTCAGTTGGGATGCTGGTGCGTCCTGAATCTCCTTGTCCTGCAAAACAAGACATGTTACGATTATGTATTAATGTTCCATCAAACATATTCATCATTCAAGAAGTTTAATTGTCGCACACACATACACGATGTGCAATTGTTGTTGCATATTACCTGCATTATCTTATTTTAAACAACAAGTTATCATTATCATATATTAATCAGCTAGAAGTGAAGGATTCTGGGACAGCTCATCAAAAAAAAACAAATACCAATATGAAGAACCAGGTCATAAATAAATACTTCCTTTGACGTTTAACAATGTTAAATATTACTTTATCGATGTTAAACTATCCTAATATGAATGTATTAATGTTACACTATCCTAATATGAATGTATAATGGTTACACTATCCTAATATGAATGTATTAACGTTACACTATCCTAATATGAATGTATTAATGTTACACTATCCTAATATGAATGTATTAATGTTACACTATCCTAATATGAATGTATTAATGTTACACTATCCTAATATGAATGTATTAATGTTACACTATCCTAATATGAATGTATTAATGTTACACTATCCTAATATGAATGTATTAACGTTACACTATCCTAATATGAATGTATTAATGTTACACTATCCTAATATGAATGTATTAACGTTTTACGCTATCCTAATATGGAATGTATTAATGTTACACTATCCCTAATATGAATGTATTAATGTTACAACTATCCTAATATAATGTATTAATGTACGCTATCCTAATAATTTCCTTGTACCCCTCCTTCTTCTTCTTGCAGGCAGAGGGGACGCCCCTTTTACCACCAGGCCCAGCACGACCAGTAGAGCCACAACAAACCACCAACAACAACACCAACACCAACACCAACCTCCTGCCCCTCCTCCGGTGTCCACCTGGTGATCTGAACACAGAAGACATCTTCACACGGCCATCCTGAAGCTACACACACAGCTGGAGGTCAGCAGCTCCATAACAAGCCTCTCACCCCACTCTCTGGTCAGGTTGAAGTCACTTCCTTCGTGGATGACTTCACAGGTGTATCTGGCGCCATCACTCTTGGGGATCTTCACCCACATCTTGATCTGGTGGGTGCCGTCCCCGTTGGGCCGGACGTTCGTGGACTTCAGCCCGTCGCCGTGGTCCAGGAGGTCCCTGTCTCTCTTGACCTTCATGGTGATCTCCTTGAGGTAGAAGCCTGTGGCAAAGCAGGTGAGCCTCAGGTGCTCCCCGTCCGGCTTGACGTACAAATAGACATCAGGTCTCGCTGTGGAAAGAAACAAACAATTATAGTTCTTCTAGCAGCCTCTAGGTGGTTAAGGAGACTAGCATGTAGTTCCTCTAACAGCCATCTAGGAGGTAAGAGACTAGCATGTAGTTCCTCTAACACGCCTCTAGGAAGCGTAGAGACTAGCGATGTCGTTCTACTAGACGAGCCTCTAGGTCGGTTAGAAACCTTAGTAAGTAGTCCTTCTAAACGGCCTCTAGGTGGTAGAGACTAGCAGTAGTTCCTCTAACAGGCCTCTAGGTGGTAGAGACTAGCTGTAGTTTCCTCTAAACGGCCCTCTAGCTGGTTAGTAGACTCAGCAATGGTTAGTTCCTCTAACGGCCTCTAGGTGGTAGAAGACTAGCATGTAGTTTCCTCTAACAGCCTCTAGGTGGTAGAGACTAGCATGTAGTTCTCTAACGGCCTCTAGGTGGTAGAGACTAGCATGTAGTTCCTCCTAACGGCCTCTAGGTGGTAGAGACTAGCATGTAGTTCCTCTAACGGCTCTATGGTGGTAACTAGCATGTAGTTCCTCTAACAGCCTCTAGGTGGTGGAGACTAGCATGTAGTTCCTCTAACGGCCTCTAGGAGGTAGAGACTAGCATGTAGTTCCTCTAACAGCCTCTAGGAGGTAGAGACTAGCATGTAGTTCTCTAAAAGCCTCTAGGAGGTAGAGACTAGCATGTAGTTCCTCTAACGGCCTCTAGGTGGTAGAGACTAGCATGTAGTTCCTCTAACGGCCTCTAGGTGGTTAGAGACTAGCATGTAGTTCCTCTAACGGCCTCTAGGTGGTAGAGACTAGCATGTAGTTCCTCTAACGGCCTCTAGGTGGTAGAGACTAGCATGTAGTTCCTCTAACAGCCTCTAGGTGGTTAGAGACTAGCATGTAGTTCCTCTAACGGCCTCTAGGTGGTAGAGACTAGCATGTAGTTCCTCTAACAGCCTCTAGGTGGTAGAGACTAGCATGTAGTTCCTCTAACAGCCTCTCATTTTCAGACAAGTCATTTTCCTTCTCTGTCCTGTACATGTAGCAGAAGTGACAATAAAGTGGCCCTTTGAATGCTGTGTTGCCTTTGGGGCCACACAGGAGCTTGTGACTCACAGGCGTTCTTCATGGCAAGGTTCCTGTATTTCATGAATCTCTGCAGCCACTCGACACACTCCTTGTGCAGGTAGCCATCAGTGTAGTCGTTCAGCTGCTGGATGCCGTCCCACTTCCTCTTGATCTCCTCCGCTTCGGACATGTGGGCAACCCACTGCTTGTGGTCGCTGTCGAAGGACAGGAAGTCGTCACCGTCGTAGCTGTAGCGGTCGTGTCCACGGACCTTATTGTTATCAGACAGCTCACAGCCACGACTCCACTGGAAAACATGGTTCACTGACAGAGAGAGAGAGACACAGTCAACGCACAACTCTGTAACCTTTCACTTCTGACCAAACCAACCTTCAGACAGACAGACAGACAGACAGAGCACCTGTGTCGTTCTTCCCGAGGCGCTGTGCGAGGATGTGGAGGTTGACCTGGAACCACTGCTCCTTGGTCTTGCGTGACTCGGTGCCCTTCGTCCAGTAGTCGGCCTCCAGCCGCTGCTTCATCCAGCTCTCCTTGGGCACCGTGGTCTTGGTGGTGCTGTCGTAGTAGTCGATGGGCAGGCCGTCCAGCAGGCCCACCGCCGAGAACTGGTGGATGCCGGGAAGATGTACCGGCTTGCTGAACGCCGTGTAGATGTAACGCAGAGAGTTTCCTGGGCAATAATCATGAGAAGCAGTGAATATGGGAGAATTTTATTATAAAACATAGTTGCCATCTTGGAAGAATATGTGCTATAGGAAAACTAAGTGTTGAAAGATTGGGTTGGTTGGAGACAGACAGATGATCACGTGCATTGAGGGCAGGAGACGGAGAGGTGGGGGTTGAATAGGAAGGGGGAGGAGTCTCGGACGGTGGGTCTTCAGGAGGACAGAGAACAAAGACAAGAACACACCTCCAACAGGATAGATGAATTGATTAAGAAACCTGTCCTGGCAGACCATCTGACAGTTCACACCGTCACATACAGGACAATAATAAGTAGTACAATATAAATACTTCAGTATAACTACTGCAGTACTTTAATGTTTAACATTTTTTACTTTCGTTTTCAACGATTCGACGGAGTAAATGTATGTATTAGTAAATGTATGTATTAGTAAATGTATGTAGTAAATGTATGTGTTACCTGCGGGTACGGCCCTCACTCCGCAGAGCAGCAGCGAGGAGACGAGTAGCAGCAACATGGCGCCACGCTGAACTTTGCTTCTGCCTCTACACCACACCCTCTTATACTCTCAGTAACAGAGCAGAGTCCATGTAATTGACCTTTCCCTCTTCAAGCAGCAAGTCCCGCCCCCACTAGTTACTGTTGCTATGTCCCACAAGCTTTCCCACACTCCCACACTGTCCACTGAACAACGCCCCCCTGCTGATGATTCTCTCTCAAGGATTCCTGACAATATCGCTGGATGCTAGCTACAATGGGCTAATCACTGAGCTATGCTAATCACACGATGGCGCGGTAGCAATCTGGTCCGAGCGATGTCACTGCTCAATGTACCTGAACACTGAAATAGGTGACAAATAAACCTTTGAATTTTAACTCATTAGCGAGCTTTGTCGCTTTTTGTGTCGGCGCTGCTGTACATTGATGTGTGGAGTCAGGGACGTTGGAAGGGGGGGTGCAGGGCCCTAGTGGCAGCCTCAGTTACTGCACAAGACGGTCTTTTTTATACTGTAACATTATAAGTTATAAGTCTTTCTCCTGCTCAAAGCACTTCACCATTACACTGAACACAATCATACGTGGATCACATTGATGTTTCCACTCTGATGAAAGAGTTCATTACACGTACAACTGAGTGAAGGTCCACTTTGGGTAATGCATGAGGCTGATGCTTCATGGTTTGGGTAATGCATGAGGCTGATGCTTCATGGTTTGGGTAATGCATGAGGCTGATGCTTCATGGTTTGGGTAATGCATGAAGACTGATGCTTCATGGTTTGGGTAACGCATGAGGCTGATGCTTCATGGTTTGGGCTAATGGCATGAAGACTGATGCTTCATTGGTTGGGGTAATGCATGAGAATGAATGCTTCAGGTTTGGGTAAATGCATGAGCTGAATGCGTTCATGGTTTTGGGTAATGCATGAGGCTGATGCTTCATGGTTTGGTAACGCAGAGACTGTATGCGTCATGGTTTGGGTAATGCATGAGGCTGATGCTCATGGTTGGGTGAATGCAGAGCTGATGCCTTCATCGGTTTGCGGTAACCGCATGAGGCTCTGAATGCTTCATGGTTGTGTAATGCAGAGGCTGAATGCTTCATGGTTGGGTAATGCATGTAAGACTGATGCTTCATGGTTTGGGTAATGTCGATGAGACTGAGCTCATGGTTTGGTAACGACATGAGGCTGATGCTTCATGTTTGGGTAATGCATGAGACTGATGCTTCAATGGTTTGGGTAATGCATGAGACTGATGCTTCATGGTTTGGGTAATGCATGAGGCTGATGCTTCATGGTTTGGGTAATGCATGAGGCTGATGCTGTCATCGGTTTGGGTAACGCATTGGAGACTGGATGCCGTCACGGTTTGGGTAATGCATGTAGGCTGGAGGCATCATGGTTTGGGGTAATGCCTGAGAACTGATGCTTCATGGTTTTGGGTAACGCATGAGGCTGATGCTTCAGTGGTTTGTGTATGCCATGAGACTGATGCTTCATTTTTTGGGTAAATGCATGAGGGCCTGCATGCTGTCATGGTTTTGGGTATTGTCATGAGGCTGATGCTTTCATGGTTTGGGTTAATGCATGAGTGCTGATTGCTTCGATGGTTTGTGGTTAATCGCATGAGACTGATTGCGTCATTGGTTTGGGTAATGCATGAGGCTGATTGCTTGCATGGTCTGTGTACGCATGAGGCTGATGCTTCATGGTTTGGGTAATGTATAGAGGCTGATGCTTCATGCGTTTGGGTAATGTATAGAGGCTGATGCTTTCATGGTTTTGGGTAATGCATGCGAACCTGATGCTTCATGGTTTGCGGTAATGATGAGACTTGATGCTTCATGGTTTGGTTGTACCCATGAGGCTTGATGCTTCATGGTTTGGGTAATGTATGAGGGCTGATGCTTCATGGTCTTGGGTAATGCAGGAGACTGATGGCTTCATGGTTTTGGGTAATGTATTAGAGGCTGATGCTTCATGGTTTGGGGTAATTGCATGAGGCTGATGCTTCATGGTTTGGGTAATGCATGAGACTGATGCTTCATGGTTTGGGTAATGCATGAGGCTGATGCTTCATGGTTTGGGTAATGCATGAGGCTGATGCTTCATGGTTTGGGTAATGCATGAGACTGATGCTTCATGGTTTGGGTAATGCATGAGGCTGATGCTTCATGGTTTGGGTAATGCATGAGGCTGATGCTTCATGGTTTGGGTAATGCATGAGACTGATGCTTCATGGTTTGGGTAATGCATGAGGCTGATGCTTCATGGTTTGGGTAATGCATGAGACTGATGCTTCATGGTTTGGGTAATGCATGAGACTGATGCTTCATGGTTTGGGTAATGCATGAGGCTGGGATGCTGCACATTCATACCCAATTTAGATGTTAAGCACTTGCGCATACACTGGTCGCAATAATTCAGAAGATGAATATTAATAACCCCATAGTGAGGTGAAGCTGAACGGAGGTGAGATGAATTTCATGGAATAATTATTGTATAGATGTCTCATGAGGCTACCTCCACGGTCTAACCTAGTCTAACCTAATTTTTAATTCTTGCATCATGAAACTTGGTTCTTGTAGTATTTTTTAACTTTGACTGACTCTTCCTTTCATTCAACAGATGAAAAGGAGAGGTTTGACCCTACCCACTTTCAGGAAAGTATCGTGCAAGGTCTGAATCAAACTGGCACTGATTTGGAGGCGGTCGCAAAGTTCCTCGACGCCTCTGGTGCCAAGCTCGACTACCGTCGCTATGCCGAGACCCTCTTCGACATCCTGGTGGCCGGCGGGATGTTGGGTAATTATTCCCAGTGTTTCCTTTGTGTGCTTTTACATGTCAGCAAACCCAAAATGGTGTCTTTTTGTCTATGATCTTGAACATAGTCCATGCCGTTTTGTCACAAATACAAAATAAGTAATTTAGTTTGTAAGTGTTGAACTCTTCTCCCCCAACGTTCTTTTTGTGTCAAAACTCTTGTCTGGAGTGCAGTTGATGTTGTTGCCATGTTCATCTTAATCTTAGCTGACACTTTTTGTTGTAGGCTATAGGGCCACAGTGTGTGGTGTACTTCATATACAACGTCGCCCATAATAAAGCTCTTACTCAACTATGCGTATGAGCTGCGGGGGGTGGACGTGTAACAGAGATGTTGCGAGCCGTAACCATGGAGATAATGCATTCCCCGTCCTTCAGAGAAGTGTCTGCCTAAAACACTACTCGGAGACAACCTCGGTGTTCAAATTCGAGCTGAAACGGGGGGTTCAACTACACTTTCAAGGGCACCTACTGGAGGATGATTTTCTGAATGTTTTGCATGAGAATTATTACACTTTATATTAGGGATGCACCGATACCACTTTTTTTCAGACCAAATACAAGTACTTACATTTGGGTACTTGCCGATACCGAATACCGATACGAGTACTTAATAAAACCATTACAGTTCTAATGACTTTGAAAATGTTATTTTTTGTCTGGGGGGGGGGTGCTTCGTTAATTTGCGGTTCTGATGGGGGGGGGTGCTCTGTTAATTCGCGGTTCTGATGGGGGGTGCTCCGTTAATTTGCGGTTCTGATGGGGGGGGGTGCTCCGTTAATTTGCGGTTCTGATGGGGGGGTGCTCCGTTAATTCGCGGTTCTGATGGGGGGGGGTGCTCCGTTAATTCGCGGTTCTGATGGGGGGGGTGCTCCGTTAATTTGCGGTTCTGATGGGGGGGGTGCTCCGTTAATTTGCGGTTCTGATGGGGGGGTGGTGCTCCGTTAATTTGCGGTTCTGATGGGGGGTGGTGCTCCGTTAATTCGCGGTTCTGATGGGGGGGTGCTCCGTTAATTTGCGGTTCTGATGGGGGTGCTCGTTAATTTGCGGTTCTGATGGGGGGGGGGTGCTCGTTAATTCGCGGTTCTGATGGGGGGGGGTGCTCCGTTAATTCGCGGTTCTGATGGTGCTCCGTTAATTTGCGGTTCTGATGGGGGGGGTGTGCTCCGTTAATTCGCGGTTCTGATGGGGGGGGGGTGCGCGTGTTAATTCGCGTTCTGATGGGGGGGTGCTCCGTTAATTCGCGGTTCTGATGGGGGGGGGGTGCTCCGTTAATTGGTGGGGACATGTCCCCAGCGTCCCCACTAAATTCTACGCCCATGCTCGGTACCATGCGCAGTTGCTATTAAACATCCATAAACGACAACTCGGTTGCATCTCTTTATTTCAATATTCCTTGGCTAAGAATATTACAAGGTTAACGTTGCGTTGCCAAAGTGGTATCGGGTGCGGTTGTATCGGAGTAGTTTAATGAGTACGAGTACATGAGCACAGTATCGGACCGATACCGAATACTGGCATCGGTATCGGTGCATCCCTACTTTATATTGTATGGATGCTTTATACTTGTGTTTTTGCTTTGTTTTTTAGCCCCGGGTGGTACTTTGTCCGACGATATGACCCGTACGGAGTTCTGTCTCTTCACGGCACAAGAAGACCTGAAGACAATGCAGGCGTACGCACAGGTGAACATGCTTCATGACACACAGTCCAAATCACGCAACCTGTTTTAATTTCACTTTCACTGATCATCTTTTCATGTCTTTCAGGTCTTTAACAAGCTTATCAGGCGTTACAAGTACCTGGAGAAAGGGTTTGAAGAAGAGATTAAAAAGGTTGGTGTGTTTTTGTGAATGAACTGGAACAAGGCAGAACCTCAGCGTGGGGGCCGAGAGCACTGCTTCTAATCCATCAAAGAACGTATTTGTAATGGATTGACAAAGGCATTTTTTCTAAGTCTTTGAGAAATGTTGGGACTCATTCTGCCCAACGGGGGGAGGAAAATGAATGTTTTTCTTGTTTCTGCCTCTGCCAGCTGCTGTTGTTCCTCAAGGATTCACTGAGTCTGAGCGCAACCAAGCTGGGCCATGCTAACCGGGCATCCTGCTCGCAACGGCAACATCTCCGCCGCCATCCTCAGCAGCCTCTTCAACGAGAATCTCGTCAAAGAAGGTAGGCAGAAGGTGTAGGTGCAGAAATCAGCATATGCAAGAATCACCAGAAGTGTTATTCATGAAGGGCCCTGTCCTGAATACTTGGTGTGTGTCTGGGCCAATTTCTAAGTGCTCTTATGCCATGGGCTGCTACCAGTGAATAAAAGAGGGCCATTGCATACGTTTTCTATTCGACTTTGTTTTCATTCTTTTTAACAATCCATATTATGCATGTTAACTTTAATACGCTTTCCTTTTGGGGATGTGGAGTAATGTGTGTTTTGAGTCTTGTACAAAGCTGACATTTCGGAAGTCACACACCCTGCAATCTTGTGGTAATAATAATAATAATGCAAGTATAGTAGTTGTTTGTTATGGGCACATGCTGGTAAACATTTCCATGAGGTTGTGTTGTTGTTTTTACCTATTTTTGGAAAGATGGAGCAACAAGCGCATTAGTGCTTTACTAAGAACCTTACTGCCTGATCTGCTCTAGCAAGCACAAGCACAAGCACATACTTTCAGGGAGTTCTTCCATAGTAAGACATAGTTGTTGATTTGGTTTTATGAAAATACATTTTTAGACTTTTTTTTTTTAGAAACTACTCTAAATTCGATTGCGGCACTCCGTTATGATGACAAAATCAACAGGCAAGACAGCCCAAACAGTGAGCTCATATCTGCTCAAGGAGTAGACTGTGATTGCCTATCTAAGATTATAACTAAGAAAAGATTCACTGCGCCAATGTCCTTTACCAAAGGGACATTTTGGATAGAATGTAAGAAAGTACTGTCATACCCGTGTTGCAAAAAGTGGGACGAGTTGCGTCATTGGTCTTGGATTGGTCCGATTTGGATAATTGGTCCAACTTGTCTGCAAATGTGGATGAAGCAGTACTCTTTTGCATTAGAGTATAGCAGAGTGTGACGGATTCCCTTTTAAAGCCTTGGAATCGGAAATGGATTTCATATTTTTGTAATGTGGTTGGTGCTTGCTTATTAACACCTTTCAGGCACATCAGGCATGTAACCAATAAAGGTCACAAGAAGTCGGCAAAATACATCTGACAAACAAAATCGCGTCATCCTTTTACATCAGTTTTGACGTGAACTGGTGCATTTGTGAAAAATCTAGATGGCTTGATTCAACCTCATATAGCCTACTGAAGATGAGCATATG
>PIJE02005672.1:2099-12099 GCA_002895965.2 Coryphaenoides rupestris
GCCAAAGTGCTATCTCCGTGGTATTTCCATTAGGCTACATTTACGTCTCTCTCAAACTATTCTCCAAAACAAACTCGTTTCCGTCGCTCTGGATACGTCACCCCGTGTATTCTTCTGATTGGTCGTAGTGTTATCCAATTGCGTGCAGTGATATTTTCAAACGCATGCTTGGTGCCGCCCCTCGAGTTGGGCCATTTTCATTACTCATTACCAGACCTACAGCTTTCTAGATGTGGGTCTGGATTTCCAGGCTAGATCTAATATAGCAGCTTGTATGGATCTCCATGCGTATCTGTAGTCTATATCTAGATAGAGCTTTGCGTAATAATGGGGAGGAATTGACTGAGACATTGGCGCAGGTGGGAGCGGTGTTAACTCAAACTAAAGCTAGGTTAGCTTGAGAGTGTGCGTTGTCATGGCACCTGAACTGGGTTTTACGCAGATCCTTGGAACAGGATATATGGCACCAAGAAACCACCAGGATATATGTGTACAGAACATCGACGGCTTGGACTAAATCCAGCTCTCTGGAACAGGTCCTTGCCATTCTGTTTTCAAAATGAATATGTCAGATGTCATCATTGCAAAATAGTGTTTTTCTAAGGCCTAGGATTAATATTTCAAGGATGATAGATCAGTGTGTGAGTAGTTGATATTAATATTACCTATAATATCAGCACGTCAGCAAACTGTCGGCCTATTGAGGCACACAAAGCTCTGTGGTATTATTTACGGCACAACAAATGCTATTTTGATGTGAAATAATCCAACTGTCGGTTGGCCATTCTTCGAAGCTGTTCACTGACATTCAGAAACACATGTATTAATAATGCCGCCTGTTTGGCGCCGTGATACGGCAGGTGCAGAACATTTATCCTCAAACCCTTCACGCACACACACACACACACACAGCGTCTGCCCGTCTTGAGTCCATCATCTGTCAACAGCCGAAGTGAAGAGCGAAACAAAGTAGGAGCAGGTCTAGGCGATCCTCCTCCCACCACCACCACCACCCATGGCGTTCAGGCACATGAAGCGCAGCACAATAACACACCAGACGGGGGGGTCTCTCATGGAGCCGGCAAACATTATGAGACGCGATAAAAAAACGCGGGCGAAACCGCCGCGTCAGGCTATGTGTAGACCTCCCCGATAAGCGGGCTAATGACATGGCTGTTCCGCCCTGACCCTAATCGACACATCACTCTCACGCCACGCCACCACCGTAATGGACGCCATTTGTCACGTGATTAAATTGGGAGCGTCGTGATTCATCTGCACATTTTTTATTTATTATATTTTAGAGAGAGAGAGCGGGAGAGAGAAAGAGCGTGAGAGAGAGGGGGAGAGAGAGATTACTGTCCCCTGAGGAATTGACCATTTTTAACTGCAGGTGTGCACGGAAACAAAACACACACACACAGAGAATGCGGAGGCTTGCTCGTGGAAATCAGCAAAACTTTGCATCAACGATTTAACATGCCGCCACACACAGATTTAGCAGAGAGATGATGGCTTACTTATTTATTTATTTCTGTTGTGACGCCACCACCGCAGCACTCGATATCAGCACTATTGTGGGCCTGCGTTGTAGGCGTTGTGAGAGAGATAGAAAGAGAGGGGAGAGAGAGAGAGAGCGAGAGCGCAGGGGACAGAAAGACAGAGAGTGACGGAGGAAGAGAGAGGAAGAGAGGGGAGAGAAAGAGAAAGATGGAGAGGGAAAGAGAGAGAGAGACAGAGGGAGAGAAACAGGAGAGGGAGTGAGAGAGAGACAGAGTGACAGAAGAAGAGAGAGGAAGAAAGAGGGGGGGAGAGAGAGAAAGAGAGGAAGAGAGAGGGTGAGAGAAAGATGGAGAGAGAGAGAAGAGAGAGAGGAGTGGGGAAACTGATCTGTTGTGTTCCTCACACAGCTTTAATCATATTTTTTTGGGGGGGAAAGGCACACATACGTTCTAATTCCATCACAATGGAAACGGGAGGACGGAGAGCATGTTGATTTGTGTAACGCTACTCCCGCCGAGCTCTCAGGAAGGAATCTGCTGCCTGAGCCCAAACCCAAGGAGTGATAATCTCCGGCGCCGAGGTGTGTGACTCCAAGGAGCTGGTTTGAATTACATATTAACACACTGTCCATGTTGGCTCCATTAGCAGGAGCGTTCCCCTGACATCAAGCATTTGAAGCATTTCAACCATCAAAATACGGCGAAGCTTGTGTGTGCGTGGGAACTACATTTTCAGAGTCCCTTAAAAGTCTTTTGATGTGATAATGGGGGCTTTTGGTGTAAAATATGTAAATGACCCGATTGCACACACACACACACACACACACACACACACACGCGCCTACCCTTCAGTGTTCAGAGTTGACGTGGTCCCTGCAGTATAGAGGTGCCTCCCATCTGCTGGCAGGTGACTGGCAACCCCGCCCCCACCCAACCCCCCACCCCCACCCCCTCCAACTCATCTCCATCTCCTCTCCTCCTTCAGTTCATTGCTTTTCCTCTTTTCTTTTTTGTACAGGTTCCTCCGTGCTAGCCGCTGCCCGCGAACGGAGCGGCCTGTATGCACACACAGAACCTGAAGGGTGACTGGGGCTTGAGGGGTGTGGCTTCAACGTGCAGAGGCGGGGGCGGGGGGGGGGCACCCCTGCTGCACCCCAACACACACACACCTCCACCCTCCTCTCCCACTTCTCCCCTTCCTGCAGGCTCTGCAGTAGTGGGTAGGGAGAGGGGGAAAGGGGGTGGGGGATGGGGGGTGGGGGGAGAAGAAGATTCCGGAGACGAAAATAGAGCTCATTACTCCATTACTGCCACCCATCCTCTGTTGCTAGGCAATGGTATCAGATTAACACTAATTATCATTATATCACGTCCCACCACCATCCAACAACCCCCCCCCCCCTTGCACACACTGTCAGTTTTCCTTATTTTCTCTCTTTCCATCTCCCTCTCTCTTCTTTTTGTCTATCTCTCTCTCTCTCTCTCTCTCTCTCTTCTCGTCTTCCCTCGCTCGCCCTCCTGCTGTGAGCGCCCACGCACAGCGCTTGCCATAACAGCGCGTCGGTAGAAAGAGTTTGATCGTTTGCGTCGGGGGCATTCATCCACATGTGGAACAAATGGCTTTAAGGACATCCATGTAGGAAGGATTTGGTTTCGGTGTTTTCTTTTTTTTTTACTCATCATCCCGTCATGTCTTTCAGACGGAAGGCGTTCAGACGGAAGCGCCGATCGGGTTTTTTTAAGCGGAGTAAACACTAAAGTGGAGCATAAGCAGCAAATTAGAGAGCTCCTTAAAACGGGCATCTCTGAGGGCCCCAGTTCAAGTTGACCGGGGCCGACAAAGTCCACGAGAGGGAGAAGGTCCTGAGGAGATCTGGGGTGGGGGGGGCGTGAGTGCCCTTCTGATGATATCTCCCAGAGCGAGGATTCAAACTCATTAACTCTCAATAACTCTCAAAACCAAATAAACGACTGGGATTTTTTGTCTGGTCTCTGTGTGTGTGTGTGTGTGTGTGTGTGTGTGTGTGTGTGTGTGTGTGTGAGACTGTGTGTGACGCTGTTTGTGTGATGCTGTGTGTGTGACGCTGTGTGTGTTCGTGCTGAGAATTCCACTGAAGGCCATCCCAGGTCAACGCAGAGCGTCCGCAAATACTCCAGGGACCACTGAGAGCAATTTGCTGCAGGGAGGAAGCTAACGTAGAGCTGTTAATTACCCATGTTCCTGTTCGGGTCTGAACAAGAACATTGATACGGTTCGGGTATGGTGGTGGTGGTGGTGGTGGTGGTGGTGGTGGTGGTGAAGTGGGGGACAGACCACAGACCCACAATCAAAGATCTCCTCAGGACCTTCTCCCTCTCGTGGACTTTGTCGGCCCCGGTCAACTTGAACTGGGGCCCTCAGAGATGCCCGTTTTAAGGAGCTCTCTAATTTGCTGCTTATGCTCCACTTTTAGTGTTTACTCCGCTTAAAAGGAAAAACCCGATCGGCGCTTCCGTCTGAACGCCTTCCGTCTGAAAGACATGACGGGATGATGAGTAAAAAAAAAAAGAAAACACCGAAACCAAATCCTTCCTACATCCTTAAAGCCATTTGTTCCACATGTGGATGAATGCCCCCGACGCAAACGATCAAACTCTTTCTACCGACGCGCTGTTATGGCAAGCGATGTGCGTGGGCGCTCACAGCAGGAGGGCGAGCGAGGGAAGACGAGAAGAGAGAGAGAGAGAGAGAGAGAGAGAGAGATAGACAAAAAGAAGAGAGAGGGAGATGGAAAGAGAGAAAATAAGGAAAACTGACAGTGTGTGCAAGGGGGGGTGGGGTTGTTGGATGGTGGTGGGACGTGATATAATGATAATTAGTGTTAATCTGATACCATTGCCTAGCAACAGAGGATGGGTGGCAGTAATGGAGTAATGAGCTCTATTTTCGTCTCTGGAATCTTCTTCTCCCCCCACCCCCCATCCCCCACCCCCTCTCCCCCTCTCCCTACCCACTACTGCAGAGCCTGCAGGAAGGGGAGAGTGTGTGTGTGTGTGTGTGTGTGTGTGTGTGTGTGTGTGTGTGTGTGTGTGTGTGTGTTGGGGTGCAGCAGGGGTGCCCCCACCCCCCCACCCCCCCCCTCTGTACCTTGAAGCCACACCCCTCAAACCCCATTCACCCTTCAGTTTCTGTGTGTGCATACAGGCCGCTCCGTTCGCGGGGGGCAGCGGCTAGCACGGAGGAACCTGTACAGAAAAGAAGAGAGGAAAAGAAATGAACTGAAGGAGGAGAGGAGATGGAGATGAGTTGGAGGGGGTGGGGTTGGGGGGTTGGGTGGGGGCGGGGTTGCCAGTCACCTGCCAGCAGATGGAAGGCACCTCTATACTGCAGGGACCACGTCAACTCTGAACACTGAAGGGTAGGCGCGTGTGTGTGTGTGTGTGTGTGGTGTGGTGTGTGTGTGTGTGGGGTGGGTTGTGTGTGTGTGTGCATCGGGTCATTTACATATTTTACACCGAAAGCCTCCATTATCACATCACGTAAAGACTTTTTATGGACTCTGAACATTTTGTTCCCACGCATACGCAAGCTTCGCCGTATTTTGATGGTTGAAATGCTTCAAATGCTTGATGTCAGGGGAACGCTCCTGCTAATGGAGCCAACATGGACAGTGTGTTAATATGTAATTCAAACCAGCTCCTTGGAGTCACACACCTCGGCGCCGGAGATTATCACTCCTTGGGTTTGGGCTCAGGCAGCAGATTCCTTCCTGAGAGCTCGGCGGGAGTAGCGTTACACAAATCAACATGCTCTCCGTCCTCCCGTTTCCATTGTGATGGAATTAGAACGCATGTGTGCCTTTCCCCCCCAAAAAAAATACGATTAAAGCTGTGTGAGGCACACAACAGATCAGTTTCCCCACTCCCCTCTCTCTCTCTCTTCTCCTCTTCTCTCTCCCTCTCTCCTCTCTCTCTCCTCTCTCCTCTCTCCTCTCTCTCTCTCTCCTCTCTCTCCTCTCTCTCTCTCTTTCTCTCCCTCTCTCTCTCTCTCTCCCTCTCCTCTTTCTCTTTCTCTCTCCCTCTCTTCCTCTCTCTCCTCCTCCTCTCTCTTTCTTCCCCTCTCTCTCTCCTCTCTCTCTCTCCCCCTCTCTTTCTATCTCTCTCACCCTACAACGCAGGCCAATAGTGCTGATATCGAGTGCTGCGGTGGTGGCGTCACAACAGAAATAAATAAATAAGTAAGCCATCATCTCTCTGCTAAATCTGTGTGTGGCGGCATGTTAAATCGTTGATGCAAAGTTTTGCTGATTTCCACGAGCAAGCCTCCGCATTCTCTGTGTGTGTGTGTTTTGTTTCCGTGCACACCTGCAGTTAAAAATGGTCAATTCCTCAGGGGACAGTAATCTCTCTCTCCCCCTCTCTCTCACGCTCTTTCTCTCTCCCGCTCTCTCTCTCTAAAATATAATAAATAAAAAATGTGCAGATGAATCACGACGCTCCCAATTTAATCACGTGACAAATGGCGTCCATTACGGTGGTGGCGTGGCGTGAGAGTGATGTGTCGATTAGGGTCAGGGCGGAACAGCCATGTCATTAGCCCGCTTATCGGGGAGGTCTACACATAGCCTGACGCGGCGGTTTCGCCCGCGTTTTTTTATCGCGTCTCATAATGTTTGCCGGCTCTATGAGAGACCCCCCCGTCTGGTGTGTTATTGTGCTGCGCTTGATGTGCCTGAACGCTGGTGGTGGTGGTGGTGGTGGGAGGAGGATCGACCTGCTACTACTTTGTTTCGCTCTTCACTTCGGCTGTTGACAGATGATGGACTCAAGACGGGCAGACGCTGTGTGTGTGTGTGTGTGTGCGTGAAGGGTTTGAGGATAAATGTTCTGCACCTGCCGTATCACGGCGCCAAACAGGCGGCATTATTAATACATGTGTTTCTGAATGTCAGTGAACAGCTTCGAAGAATGGCCAACCGACAGTTGGATTATTTCACATCAAAATAGCGTTTGTTGTGCCGTAAATAATACCACAGAGCTCTGTGTGCCTCAATAGGCCGACGTGCTGATATTATAGGTAATATTAATATCAACTACTCACACACTGATCTATCATCCTTGAAATATTAATCCTAGGCCTTAGAAAAACACTATTTTGCAATGATGACATCTGACATATTCATTTTGAAAACAGAATGGCAAGGACCTGTTCCAGAGAGCTGGATTTAGTCCAAGCCGTCGATGTTCTGTACACATATATCCTGGTGGTTTCTTGGTGCCATATATCCTGTTCCAAGGATCTGCGTAAAACCCAGTTCAGGTGCCATGACAACGCACACTCTCAAGCTAACCTAGCTTTAGTTTGAGTTAACACCGCTCCCACCTGCGCCAATGTCTCAGTCAATTCCTCCCCATTATTACGCAAAGCTCTATCGACCAATAACCACTGCATCAAGTGACCCAAACGATCTAGAGCCCCTCACCGCAAACCACTAGCCTGAAAATCCAGACCTACATCTAGAAAGCTGTAGGTCTGGTAATGAGCAATGAAAATGGCCCAACTCGAGGGGCGGCACCAAGAATGCGTTTGAAAATATCACTGCACGCAATTGGATAACACTACGACCAATCAGAAGAATACACGGGGTGACGTATCCAGAGGACGGAAACGAGTTTGTTTTGGAGAATAGTTTGACAGAGAGACGTAAATGTAGCTTAATGGAAATACCACGGAGATACCACTTTGGCAACGCAACGTTAACCTTGTAATATTCTTAGCCAAGGAATATTGAAATAAAGAGATGCAACCGAGTTGTCGTTTATGGATGTTTAATAGCAACTGCGCATGGTACCGAGCATGGGCGTAGAATTTAGTGGGGACGCTGGGGACATGTCCCCACCAATTAACGGAGCACCCCCCCCCATCAGAACCGCGAATTAACGGAGCACCCCCATCAGAACCGCAAATTAACGGAGCACCCCCCCATCAGAACCGCGAATTAACGGAGCACCCCCCCCCATCAGAACCGCAAATTAACGGAGCACCCCCCCCATCAGAACCGCAAATTAACGGAGCACCCCCCCCCATCAGAACCGCGAATTAACGGAGAACCCCCCCCATCAGAACCGCGAATTAACGGAGCACCCCCCCCCATCAGAACCGCGAAATTAACGGAGCACCCTCCCCCCCCATCAGAACCGCGAATTAACGGCGCCCCACCATCAGAACCACGAATTAACGGAGCACCCCCCCCATCAGAACCGCGAATTAACGGAGCACCCACGTCATTTCGAAGAAAGAAAATCAAAAAAGTCTGGAGTCCAAAAGGTGCAAGGGGTCCAAAAGGCACGCTATTATTGTGGCGGGAGCCCAGTAAGTGGGTGGTGTTTTGCGACGTTAACTCTGCCCCGTTTAATGATACAAAAAAGGAACCAAGCACAGTAAAGAATGGCCTAGTGGTGTTAGATATCCTATAGTGTTACATCATTGATCTCCACAGCCAAGTGTTAAAATATCAACCTTTAGTTCTTTTGAATGAGGATGGAAGGAAAGACCGGGAAGCTTATTGAATCCCTTGTCTCTTGCGTCTCTTTTTATTGAAACCAACGGCAAAATGTTGACCTGTCATGCATCGTCGGGCAGACTCACAAACAACACATGGAGAAGAAGGAAAGAAACCCCCCTCCCCCCCCACTCACAGCAACAATCAATTTTGCCACCCGGACGCCATTGTCAACCACACAATAGTTAATCATTCCCCCATTCTTTGGCACAAAGTGCTTGAAAGCTCTATTTGATTGATTCCCAGGGTGAGTCGGCATTAAGATCGATGGGAGAGCGCCCGCCGGACATGCGGCAGGATGCGTTGTTTCATCCAGCTAACGAACTTCACAACCTTTTACACCAGGGGCCTCGTTCAGCCAGCCGGCTCTAATCACGCCGGCCGGCCCCGGGGTCTCCTGTGCCATGTGTTCGGATCAAATTTGTGCATGTTCTGGGGCGCTCCGAACTCCTGTCTCCTCTCCCTCTCTCCCCGCTAATTGGAAGTGGGGAAATATGCAAGTGTGAAAATGTTCTCACGGGGAGGTGAAATTGCATACTTTGCAGTCGACGTTTCTTTCCTGCTGTCGTTTTCTTGTGTTTTTTTCACACCTTCCTGGCATGCTATTAACGCCGCGTCGAGGAGATTAGCTTCCTGAGTCGTGTTGTGGAGAGCCGTCTCTCTCTTTCACTCAATCTCTCTCTCTCTCTCTCACTCTCTCTCTCTCTCTCTCTCCTGCCGTTCCCTCTGAAGGACGCACGCGCGAACGCCATGCCAATAAAACATCACATTTTCCGCTTATTTTAGGCCTTCAACTTCGCCAACTCTCAGACTCCCACCGGTACACACACCCTGGAAATGGCTTAGGGAAAGACAAAGAGCAAGACACCCAAATCCTTGGTTTAACATACAACCAAAACAGCTACTTTGCTGCAGAGTGGCAGTGCCAGAATCAGAGGGCTGCAATTATCTTCAAAACAAGCAAATTCCTCTTAGTAAAACCAGAGAAGGTAGCGGGGAATGTATCAAATAACACCACCATTAGGTATTTGAGTAGATGCCATTTTACCCTGAAGTGTGTTGTACTTTCCATGGTGCTGAATGCTTTAGAGACTGCATGCGGTGCTGAACAGACAGCAATAGAACCGTCCGACCGCACATCTTCATGTAGACGATAAAGGAAGCAGAACCATGAGGCACTAGAAGCAACACCCTCCCAGATTTACAGCCTCGCACACCGCAGGTACTAACTGTATATATAGACATCATCTCCGTATGGAGAGATAAACTATCTCATCTTATCTACAGTGTGTATATAAACCTGGTGGAAGGTACACATGTATTTCCTGTGGACTGTATTGTCAGCAGCGACAACGGTGGATTTCCCGACACTCCCATGATCCCACCATACACCCTACCCTGACCCCGACCACACCACCACACCATCTAGGCGTGTAAAATAACAATAGCATATCACAGAGGGAGTGTATCCATGACACACCTACCCAGTATCAAAAAGTATATTAATATATCTCAAATTCAGGTAATAAGACTCAGCATTGTATGGGTCTGTTTCAAGTCTGAAACGCCATAGTTCAGCTGCACCGTCACCGTAATGTGAGTGTACACTAATTGGTCACCTGGCTGAAAATAAGGAATAAGGAAAATAAGGAATAGAAGGAAATCGATGGACCAAAATTACGTGAGATTCATGGAACATCTTCTTTCTGATGCTTCATGCACACCTTAATAATTTAATAATAACCCTTAATAGCTTAAGTAGAAGTAAAGTACGGATTTCTCTTGTCCATCACTTTAATTATCCCACCACCTCCAACTTACACTTACATACTTAAGCTGTACCGTACATGATCTTCACAATTTCTAACTTTATATGAAAAACCTACCCATCCAAAATGGAATACCCGAATGTAACATTTTGGATTACATCATGGGAAATCATCTCTGAAAATATCT
>PIJE02005673.1:0-17872 GCA_002895965.2 Coryphaenoides rupestris
AGCGAGGCAAGAGTCGGACAGTGATAGTGACAGTGATAGTGATGAAGAGGTATGTAGCCAGGAGGGAGTCCTGCCCGAAGGTAATAGAAGTCTCCAAATGGGAGAACTGAAGAAAGACATTAGGAAGTCTCAGAGGAAGAAAAAGGCACCAAAAAGTTACCCAGGAGAATTTCCTATTCTGGTTAAAGGACAGCAAGCCAACTATGTCCCATGGGGCTCGCAGGACTTGGAGGGAATAATATCTAGACTCCCTAATATAAATAATGGCGCCTCAAAGTGGATTAGGTTTGAGGAATTTACAGTGGGAAAATTAATGGCGGTGGGGGACCTAAAGGCTTTGTTGGCAAGAGTTCTAGGTCTCGCAAAGATGGAGGGCATACTGCAGAATGGGGGTTTGAGGCACCTGCTGGATGAAGGTCTTGATGGAACAACGTTTGACACCTATCGGTCAAATACGTGGGCGGCACTTAGAAGCGAGTACCCAACCCATGTGGATCACAAGAGCCTGAGGGGCCCCACAATCGGTGACACAGAGAATCCTGCATCCTACCTGCAGAAGCAGGTCATGAGATGGAGAATGGAAACAGACAGAGACCCAGAGCGAGATCCGTTGGTCTCGATCTTGTTCAGAATCTCCATAATAGAGACAATGCCTAGCTCAATCAAGAACAAGCTAGAAGATGTGGTGGGACTGACTTCATCAAAGTCTCACAAAGAGTTCAGTGATCATCTGGTCCATGCAGTGGACAGATACCGTCAAGATGAACAAAAAATGAAAGAACAAAGCGGAGAGGTGCAGAGAAAGTTATCTCAGCTCCAGTTGGAGGAGATAACAAGAAAAGACAAAGACAAGAAAAAACAGGCGGTTGTTGCAGAGCCAGGCACAATGACGCCCATAGTCCAGCAGGGCCCGCCTCAGATGAACTTTTCGCAGGTTCCACCACAGGTGCCCCCTCACCTGGTACAACAGCCTCAGAGCCAAGGGTCACCCGCCCCACCCATTGTTAATGCTATATGCCTCAAACAGAGAGCAAGGTGCAATATACGGGTAAGACAAAGGCAGAATATCAATACAGAGGACCACAGGTCAGTCTGGATAGGCCAAAGACAGGAGCCACCACCAACCAGCTTCAGAAGGCCCAAAGTTGGTTGGGAATGTCGTCAGGAAATCATTATAGAAGGGAATTGTCCTAAACTAACTTTTACCCACCAGGTTCAGGCAACAGAAAACACGCGAGGAACAAGGGACAGCAAAGACAGGGGAAATTATAAATAGAATAGAGCAGGACCCCTGGGATGGGTCAGGTGACTAGATATGCCCAGAGATTCACAGGGGGGAGGGTTCATCATGCTAGCTAATTAATGAAACAGGCTGATGAGGAACACAGTTCAATCGACAGGTTTCTAATAAAATGATAGATGCACTCAATGCAAAAATATGCCTCCCTCACTTCCCTAATGGCACGCAAGAAAATGTGTAAAAACTATAGGATCTCTTGGGACCAAATGCCAGTTAATACCTATGACAGCTCCAGTAACGTGAAGGCTTCAAACAAGAAATGCAGGGAGCAAGTGCGTTAGTAAACCCAGATTATACAAAACCTTTCCTATTGTATGTAGTAAATAGGAGTCAGTGATACGAGTCAGCGGTGTTAATATAAGAGTCATGTAGTGGGAGGCGAAAACAACCCATAGCATACTACAGCTTAAAGTTAGACGCAGTAGCACAAGGCTATCCGCCTTGGTCTCAGGGATTAGCTATGGTACAGTATGCTTATGACAAGGCCTCGACCATTACAATGGGTCACCCAGTAACTATTTTTAAGAATCACAAAGTCATTGAATTAATTGAAAAAGGAAAGTTTGTATTGACAAACTCGAGGTTGATGGAATATTTGGCATTACTAACATTTCCAGATGTTACCATACAAAGGTGTTTTACAGTAAATCCAGCAGAAAGAATTCCGCATGATTTTGAAGGAACACCACATGATTGTGTAGTTGATTCATTGACTTATACCAAACTATGGTTGGATTTATTATCAACGCCTATAGTTGGGGCGGAGGAAGAGTTGTTTGTGGATGGATCGTGTTTCAAGGATCATTTGTGGATGGATCGTGTTTCAAGGATCATTTGGGAAACCAGGCAGGTTTTGTAGTAGTGAGACAGAATCCAGACAAAATATTTTTTTCTGTTATTCAAAGTTGTCCCAAAATATTTTTCTGTTATAACTTCAAAGTTGTCATTGTGCATGGTTTTGACCATTGCGCAAGGGGGGAAATAATAAGGAAAATTCGAAAACAAGGTTTTTGGTCACCATACTTGCAAACAATGGTTGATAATCAACTTAATGAATGTGAAATATGTGCAAAAAATAATGTAAGAAAAACAATCACCACTCCATTAGGACACATTCCTACACCTGAGGGACCATTTAGACATTTGGTCATGGACTATGTGGACATGATTAAGAAGGTAAATGGAAAAAGATACATGTTGTAGTCATAGATAGATTCAGTAGATAGGGCAGTCCCATCAAAAGATCAAATGTGGCACCACCTGAATTTTTAAAGAAAGGTATTGGAAAAATCGAAGCACATGTTTATGTGCTCATAGGGTCTGCGATGTTAGATAATATATTTTTTTGCCCAGTATAGATGGTAGGAGAGGGCAGTCGAGGGAATAAGGATCTCGAAGTAGCGGCTTACTGTCATCAAATTTCTTTGAACGAGAGAAAACGTCCATAGGCAAAGTTTTTGTATATATGTCCCTATAGGTGAGACACGTTACGAACCATATGGAGACTTTGTTCTCTACAAGCTCTCTAGATTCAAGAAAACAGTAAAAAAGTTGGTTGGATCTCGTATCAGTCTCAAGTTTGCGTATCCGATAAAAGCCGAACGTGCTTTTAAGGCATGTTGGTGTATCATAATGGCCTCCGGCGAGATTGCTGGTTTGGGAGTAGAGGGATGTTTGATATATATGTGGATACCAATCAACTGCCAACTGAGCAAGAAGGAGCACACCAAGTGTGTGGACAAAGATGGCTAAGGAATTGGTAGAGCGAACCTTGCACTTAGAACAACCTCAATGAGTAACTAATGAGTTCTAACAGAATGACGCATCTAACTCCGCATGAAATGTTTACGGGTCGACCCATGCCTGCACCCATGCCTGCACCTATGCCTACACCTACCATTAGAGGACCCCATAAGGGACCTCCGTTGGAGCAATTACAAATGGAGATAAGGGAATATATTAAACAACTTACTGCTGTACATAAGCTTATATTCAAACAGGAAAAAAGCAGAGTTCCAGAGCCAGAAGACGATCCACCAAGGGGGGTGGAGCCTGGTGATCAGGTCTACCTGAGGGTGTTCAGGAGACACTGGAACGAGCCAAGGAGAGAAGGGCCATACAAAGTGGTCAGAGCAACGCCGACAGCTATCCAGGTGGAAGGGAACACCACCTGGTACCACCTCAACCACTGCACCAAAACCACCCAGCCAAGGGTGAGAGAGGAGCTTGGAAAAGATCTGGATGGAGACGCATCCAGAACCGCAACTTACTGAAAACCAGACCCGGGCCGGAGAGGGGGGTGAGAAGAAGAGAATTATTTGGAAAGAAAGAGGTGGAGACTGGACGCCATACCAGACCTAAAAGACCTTGACTCGAAGGAAAACACCAGTCCTACTCAGAGGCTAAATCATGCGAGGCAAAAGCGAGGATGACCGCGAAACGTGGAAAGGTAGAAATCGCCCTCCCTGATTAACTCCCTAGGGCCCACTTCTGGCAGATGCCATTGGTTCAAGGATGGAGCCTGAGGAAGGAGGAAGCACCAATAACATGGCAGATCTGGAATAGCTAGTATTCACATATTGAGATCCATGATAGCATCTAGGATGGAAAAAGAGATGGTCTTCACAGTGGGAGACATAGTTGAGACAAAAAGGTTAGAATGGGAATATGTGGGAAAGAACGGCCATGGTGATGATGAGGATGATTGGTATGGCGCCCAACTGCACGGCCTTAATCTTCGGACAAAGACGATTCAGAGGAGATGTCGGCCAACGACTATTTTGGGAATCGGTGCTAGTAACCTCTCCATGTGAGTCACGTCAGTGATCTGAAGATAAAGAAAACTACAATACTGCCCAAAACCCCACATATGCATACAGCACACCAATACATGAAGATCATTGAATGAAGGAATGAACAATGTTCTCATTGGACAATGATAATATGACATGAAGGAGAGATGCAAAAAGAGTTCCAGAAAAACTGTCACATGATGTGAAATGATAATTGGGATGAAGATTGTATACTGTTACTGTTGAGAAATAGTGAAAGTATGAAATAGTTAAGTGTTACAGAAAGACTTAGATCATTCTTATATTTTCATTTATATAAGTATTTTGTTTTGCATGGATGAAATAGTTTTTGTTGTTCCTTAGTATATCTTATTATTTTGTGTTTTTGTGTTATGTATTCTTTAATACTTATATGATGTCTGAAATGTTCACGTCTTGTGGAAGAGTGATGATTCGGACATAATGTTACAGAGGGAAAAAAGATGCAAGTCTCTGATTAAGTTACATGCAGCCGCTTACAATTGTGATATATTCTTTAGATTTTTACCATATTGATTTGTTTATCTCATTATAACTATTGATTATTGAATGATGAGTTCAGTCCCCATGTGATGTAACAAGAGGCAGTCCCGCTAAAAGGAGGTTTCCCTACAAAGATAGGTTTACTCCAGAGGACTGTGGAGGTACATAGTGATCTTTACTTCCTTCCTGTAATTGGGCATTAGAACAGAGAGGAAGATGTTTATCTCGATGTACCTCGTGATAAGGGCCTAGGTCTCTGATTAGAGCCACGAGGACTGTGGAGGTATATGGTGATCTTTACTTCCTTCCTGTAATTGGGCATTAGAACAGAGAGGAAGATGTTTATCTCGATGTACCTCGTGATAAGGGCCTAGGTCTCTGATTAGAGCCACATTGGTGGTCGGAGGATTTGACGCCTAAATCACTATATCACTATGGAATGAGATGATTGTATTACAGAGACTGACACAAAGGGTCTGAAATGTAATCACAAAAGTTGGGGCTAGTAAGCCCCAAAGGGGGGAATATTGGAGATATTGTCCGGTATATTCAATAAGAATGGCTTGTCATTATACTGTATGGGTGAATTAAGGGTAGAGAAAGACAACCTCTTCCCCAGTTGCTTATCTGCATGACCAGTCGTCACCTAATTATGACTAGGCAAGGAGGGCGTCACATCCTGCCATATAATTTCTTGAAACAATAATAGGAAAGAGAACCTATGTTGCGGTTACCTTAAATGGGGTTTGGAATATCACGATGACAATGTCACGACGACAATGTCACGATGGCCATGTGACGATGGCCAGTTGACGATGATCATGCTGACGATGTGAATATAAGTCCAGAGTCCAAAGAGGAGTGAATTCCAGTCCTCTCTGCCCAGATTATGACCTCAGGCTTGTTGTTACTATTGGCTGTGACAAATAAAGTCTTTAACTTTCAAACTTTGGTCTTCCTGATCACCCTCTTACGAATGTCAGAGTATTGGTAAAATCCACGACAAGACCTGCACAGAGGGTGGAAAGGGACCAGACGTGCTGTGTGAGCGTTGCGTTGTGTTAAGTTGAGTTGTTGCTACTGGAGTCGTAATGTTATGACCACTTCTGAAGACTCCCTTCAATTTTGGTTTAATTCATTTTCGGTGGTCAGAACTCCCGCATGGAGTCACAAAGAAAAGAATAACACTGGCAATGTAAGTAGAAACACTGACATGGCTGCTGCTGCTGTCTCTGCTGACTTTTTCAGGGTTTAAAATGTGTTTAGATGCATTTTTATTAATGAGCAGGACAGGGGGTTAAGGGTTTAGGCAACATGCGGACATTGGGGTTCGAACCCAGAGTGGAAACACACTTCCCTGTAGCCCCACCTGCAGTCATCTTTATGATTTTTATGTTGTACTTTACCTATGATTAAGAGTTTTATCACATGTTTAATATTCGTTTCCATCCATCTTTCTGTGCATAGTGTTTACTTGGTGGTGGTGATGGTGGTGGGTGGGAATGGAATAGTTGCTGTCAACCAAGTCTGTGGTTTTAGAATCAGAGAGATTACTCGATAAACGATAAACTTCACCAACCAGAGGTTAACGACCCACAACATGTTGTTCACAAATATATATCATCAGATATATTTATATTATATGATATGACTACAGCGGAATGATTATCCCCTGTTCTATATGCAATGGTCAATTATTCAATATGATATATTGCTATTACTTGTATTATTATATAATTGATATATTAGTGGTGGTAGCCTGGTCACCAAAGTGGCTTTTTACAGGTAGAATGTTGTAACCAAGGGGCAACACTCGGTGCTGAAAAATGAAGCCAATGCGGAAGTGCCCAAACCTGCAATTCGTTGACTGGCTCACCATAGACTCCCATGTTAAAATGTCGAACTTTACAGCAGAAAATAAACTGTTTACAGCCTGGTCCCACAACATGTTCTGGTCTCTGTATTTAGGTACTTCGTCCATGACAACTGAACGGGTGGTGAATTTTTATGTAACCATCATAAAATAGGTAAATAGTACTTTTATGCATAATTAGGGGCGTGGCCATGTTGAGTGACAGCTTGGGTTGTTTAGGCTAGCTGCGGTTAGCTCCTGGCTAGCTCTCACCGTCACCTCAGCTCGGCCGTGTTGCTCCAGCCAAGGATTATGAGGTTCGTTTTTTTTTCGGTGAGTGACATTATTTTGTAGTGAATGTGACATAATTCACCCTTGTTCTTTAGTGTGGTTCTACACACTGTTATTTCATGCAGTTGTTTAATGTTATGTGTTATGCATGTAAGTATGACTGTTTCGGGATCGTGGTCCCTTTAACTAATCTGTGTGTGTGATGACGTAGAGCCCCATGCTTGTTTTGGTTCCGGGACAGCGCCATTTTTGTAGTTCAAGTTTTGCTATTCAAATTAAACGACACACGAACTCGTGTGCTCAACGTGAGAAATTGTCTCTTGCTTTTTAATGCAATTTCCACACTGGTGACCCCGACGTTAGTTTGCTGGACGTATCCAGAAACACGACACGACCATGACCGCGAACGCTGTTACTCTCAAACTCCCCGAATTCTGGGAATCGTCGGCGTCGGCATGGTTCGCCCAGACCGAAGCGCAGTTCGCGTTGCGTGAGATCACCGCGGATACAACAAAGTACTACTACGTTGTGTCAGCTCTCGGAAATTCAACAGCATCCAGAGTGGTGAGCCTCCTTAAACATCCTCCGGCAACTGAGAAGTATGCAGCACTCAAAGCCCACCTGTTTAAAACGTTTGAACTGTCGGACACTGAGAGAGCCAGCAGGCTTTTCTCCCTTCAAGGACTGGGTGACAGCAAACCGTCTGAGCTCATGGACCGTATGCTGGATCTCCTGGGCGAGCACAGACCCGATTTCCTTTTCATCCCAGCTTTTCCTGCGTCCTGTCATACTTACATGCATAACACATAACATTAAACAACTGCATGAAATAACAGTGTGTAGAACCACACTAAAGAACAAGGGTGAATTATGTCACATTCACTACAAAATAATGTCACTCACCGAAAAAAAAACGAACCTCATAATCCTTGGCTGGAGCAACACGGCCGAGCTGAGGTGACGGTGAGAGCTAGCCAGGAGCTAACCGCAGCTAGCCTAAACAACCCAAGTTGTCACTCAACATGGCCACGCCCCTAATCATGCATAAAAGTACTATTTTACCATCATTGTAACTGATGGGTGACATAAAAATTCACCACCCGTTCAGTTGTCATGGACGAAGTACCTAAATACAGAGACCAGAACATGTTGTGGGACCAGGCTGTAAACAGTTTATTTTCTGCTGTAAAGTTCGACATTTTAACATGGGAGTCTATGGTGAGCCAGTCAACGAATTGCAGGTTTGGGCACTTCCGCATTGGCTTCATTTTTCAGCACCGAGTGTTGCCCCTTGGTTACAACATTCTACCTGTAAAAAGCCACTTTGGTGACCAGGCTACCACCACTAATATATCAATTATATAATAATACAAGTAATAGCAATATATCATATTGAATAATTGACCATTGCATATAGAACAGGGGATAATCATTCCGCTGTAGTCATATCATATAATATAAATATATCTGATGATATATATTTGTGAACAACATGTTGTGGGTCGTTAACCTCTGGTTGGTGAAGTTTATCGTTTATCGAGTAATCTCTCTGATTCTAAAACCACAGACTTGGTTGACAGCAACTATTCCATTCCCACCCACCACCATCACCACCACCAAGTAAACACTATGCACAGAAAGATGGATGGAAACGAATATTAAACATGTGATAAAACTCTTAATCATAGGTAAAGTACAACATAAAAATCATAAAGATGACTGCAGGTGGGGCTACAGGGAAGTGTGTTTCCACTCTGGGTTCGAACCCCAATGTCCGCATGTTGCCTAAACCCTTAACCCCCTGTCCTGCTCATTAATAAAAATGCATCTAAACACATTTTAAACCCTGAAAAAGTCAGCAGAGACAGCAGCAGCAGCCATGTCAGTGTTTCTACTTACATTGCCAGTGTTATCTTCTTGTGACTCATCGCGAGTCTGACACCGAATGAATACAACTGAAGGAGTCTCAGAGGTGGTCATAACATTACGACTCCAGTAGCAACAACTCAACTTAACACAACGCAACGCTCACAGTCACAGTGCTCTGCAGGGCCCTGGCAGTGACAGCTGTCGTGGATTTTACCAATACTCTGACATTCGTAAGAGGGTGATCAGGAAGACCAAAGTTTGAAAGTTAAAGACTTTATTTGTCACAGCCAATAGTAACAACAAGCCTGAGTCAAATCTGCAGAGAAGACTGAATTCACTCCTCTTTGACTCTGACTTATATTCACATCGTCACATGGTCAACGTCACATGGTCTTCGTGACATCGTCATCGTGATAATGTCGTCGTGATAATGTCGTCGTGACATTCCAAACCCCATTTAAAGTAACCGCAACATAGGTTCTCTTTTCTATTATTGTTTCAAGAAATTATATGGCAGGATGTGGCGCCCTCCTTGCCTAGTCATAAATGAAGGTGACGACTGGTCATGCAGATAAGCAACTGGGGAAGAGGTTGTCTTTCTCTACCCTTAATTCACCCATACAGTATAATGACAAGCCATTCTTATGAATATACCGGACAATATCTCCAATATTCCCCCCTTTGGGGCTTACTTAGCCCCACCTTTTGCAATTACATTCAGACCCTTTGTGCCAGTCTCTGTAATACAATCATCTCATTCCATAGTGATATAGTGATTTAGGCTTCAAATCCTCCGACCACCAATGTGGCTCTAATCAGAGACCTAGGCCCTTATCACGAGGTACATCGAGATAAACATCTTCCTCTCTGTTCTAATGCCCAATTACAGGAAGGAAGTAAAGATCACCATGTACCTCCACAGTCCTCTGGAGTAAACCTATCTTTGTAGGGAAACCTCCTTTTAGCGGGACTGCCTCTTGTTACATCACATGGGGACTGAACTCATCATTCAATAATCAATAGTTATACAATAAAAATGGTTATATTGAGATAAACAAATCAATATGGTAAAAATCTAAAGAATATATCACAATTGTAAGCGGCTGCATGTAACTTAATCAGAGACTTGCATCTTTTTTCCCTCTGTAACATTATGTCCGAATCATCACTCTTCCACAAGACGTGAACATTTCAGACATCATATGAGTATTAAAGAATACATAACACAAAAACACAAAAGCACAAAATAATAAGATATACTAAGGAACAACAAAAACTATTTCATCCATGCAAAACAAAATACTTATATAAATGAAAATATAAGAATGATCTAAGTCTTTCTGTAACACTTAACTATTTCATACTTTCACTATTTCTCAACAGTAACAGTATACAATCTTCATACCAATTATAATTTCACATCATGTGACAGTTTTTCTGGAACTCTTTTTGCATCTCTCCTTCATGTCATATTATCATTGTCCAATGAGAACATTGTTCATTCCTTCATTCAATGATCTTCATGTATTGGTGTGCTGTATGCATATGTGGGGTTTTGGGCAGTATTGTAGTTTTCTTTATCTTCAGATCACTGACGTGACTCACATGGAGAGGTTACTAGCACGATCACATGTGAGCCTTCTCTTCAATCGTCTTTCAGAGATTAAGCCGTCATTGGCCCATACCAATCATCCTCATCATCACCATGGCCGTTCTTTCCCACATATTCCCATTCTAACCTTTTTGTCTCAACTATGTCTCCCACTGTGAAGACCATCTCTTTTTCCATCCTAGATGCTATCATGGATCTCAATATGTGAATACTAGCTATTCCAGATCTGCCATGTTATTGGTGCTTCCTCCTTCCTCAGGCTCCATCCTTGAACCAATGGCATCTGCCAGAGCCCATAGAGTATCAGGAGCATACTCATCTGTTTCGGCATCCTCGCTTTGGTGCTGTAACTCCTGACTGGACTGGGTCTGATCTTCCTGGGGCGGTTGGTTAGGTCTGGATGCGTCTCCATCCAGATCTTTTCCAAGATCCTCTCTCACCCTTGGCTGGGTGGTTTTGGTGCAGTGGTTGAGGTGGTACCAGGTGGTGTTCCCTTCCACCTGGATAGCTGTCGGCGTTGCTCTGACCACTTTGTATGGCCCTTCTCTCCTTGGCTCGTTCCAGTGTCTCCTGAACACCCTCAGGTAGACCTGATCACCAGGCTCCACCCCCCTTGGTGGGTCGTCTTCTGGCTCTGGAACTCTGCTTTTTTCCTGTTTGAATATAAGCTTATGTATAGCAGTAAGTTGTTTAATATATTCCCTTATCTCCATTTGTAATTGCTCCAACGGAGGTCCCTTATGGGGTCCTCTAATGGTAGGTGCAGGCATAGGTGCAGGCATGGGTGCAGGCATGGGTCGACCCGTAAACATTTCATGCGGAGTTAGATGCGTCATTCTGTTAGCCTGCATGCGATAACTCATTAGTGTTAGTGGCAATGCATCTATCCAATTCAATTTAGCATTTGCACATACCTTGTTTATTTTTGTCTTGAGTGTCCCATTCACTCTTTCCACCATTCTCTGAGACCGAGGATGATACACACAGCCTAACCTTTGTTTGATATGCAACTGCTGAATCACCTGTTTTACTGTTTTCTGAATAAACGCTGAACCATTGTCTGAACTTATTCCTGTCGGAATTCCAAACCTTGGCATGACTTCTCTCGTCAAGAATTTGATGACAGTAGCCGCACTTTGATCTTTTGATGGGACTGCCTCTACCCATCTACTGAATCTATCTATGACTACTAACATGTATCTTTTTCCATTTACCTTCTTAATCATGTCCACATAGTCCATGACCAAATGTCTAAATGGTCCCTCTGGCGTAGGAATGTGTCCTAATGGAGTGGTGATTGTTTTTCTTACATTATTTTTTGCACATATCTCACATTCATTAAGTTGATTATCAACCATTGTTTGCAAGTATGGTGACCAAAAACCTTGTTTTCGAATTTTCCTCAATATTTCCCCCCTTGCGCAATGGTCAAAACCATGCGCATTAGTGATAAACAAATTTACAATGACAACTTTGAATAACAGAAAAAATATTTTGTCTGGATCCTGTCTCACTACTGCAAAACCTGCCTGGTTTCCCAAATGATCCTTGAAACACGATCCATCCACAAACAACTCTTCCTCCGCCCCAACTATAGGCGCTGATAATAAATCCAACCATAGTTTGGTATAAGTCAATGAATCAACTACACAATCATGTGGTGTTCCTTCAAAATCATGCGGAATTCTTTCTGCTGGATTTACTGTAAAACACCTTTGTAGTTAACATCTGGAAATGTTAGTAATGCCAAATATTCCATCAACCTCGAGTTTGTCAATACAAACTTTCCTTTTTCAATTAATTCAATGACTTTGTGATTCTTAAAAATAGTTACTGGGTGACCCATTGTAATGGTCGAGGCCTTGTCATAAGCATACTGTACCATAGCTAATCCCTGAGACCAAGGCGGATAGCCTTGTGCTACTGCGTCTAACTTTAAGCTGTAGTATGCTATGGGTTGTTTTCGCCTCCCACTACATGACTCTTGTATTAACACCGCTGACTCGTATCACTGACTCCTATTTACTACATACAATAGGAAAGGTTTTGTATAATCTGGGTTTACTAACGCACTTGCTCCCTGCATTTCTTGTTTGAAGCCTTCACGTTACTGGAGCTGTCATAGGTATTAACTGCATTTGTCCCAAGAATCCTATAGTTTTTACACATTTTTTCTGCCATAGGGAAGTGAGAGGCATATTTTGCATTGACGTGCCTCTATCATTTATTAGAACCTGCAGAACTGGTTCCTCATCAGCCTGTTCCATGATTGCTACATGCTGACCCTCCCCCTGTGGATTCTCTGGGCATATCTAGTAACCTTGACCCATCCAGGGTCCTGCTCTATTCTATTTATAATTTTCCTGTCTTTGCTGTCCCTGTCCTCTCTGTTGCTGTTGCTGACCTGGTGGGTAAAAGAGTTTAGGACAATCCCTTCTATAATGATTTTCCTGACGACATTCCCAACATACTTTGGGCCTTCTGAACTGGTTGGGTGGCTCCTGTCTTTGGCCATATCCAGACTGACCCTGTGGTCCTCTGTATTGATTATTCTGCCTTTGTCTATACCCGTTATTTGCACCTTGCTCTCTGTTCTGAACATATACATAAACAATGGGTGGGGCGGGTGACCCTTGGCTCTGAGGCTGTTGTACCAGGTGAGGGGGCACCTGTGGTGGAACCTGCGAAAAGTTCATCTGAGGCGGGCCCTGCTGGACTATGGGCGTCATTGTGCCTGGCTCTGCAACAACCGCCTGTTTTTTCTTGTCTTTGTCTTTTCTTGTTATCTCCTCCAACTGGAGCTGAGATAACTTTCTCTGCACCTCTCCGCTTTGTTCTTTCATTTTTTGTTCATCTTGACGGTATCTGTCCACTGCATGGACCAGATGATCACTGAACTCTTTATGAGACTTTGATGAAGTCAGTCCCACCACATCTTCTAGCTTGTTCTTGATTGAGCTAGGCATTGTCTCTATTATGGAGATTCTGAACAAGATCGAGACCAACGGATCTCGCTCTGGGTCTCTGTCTGTTTCCATTCTCCATCTCATGACCTGCTTCTGCAGGTAGGATGCAGGATTCTCTGTGTCACCGATTGTGGGGCCCCTCAGGCTCTTGTGATCCACATGGGTTGGGTACTCGCTTCTAAGTGCCGCCCATGTTTCTGATCGATAGGTGTCAAACGTTGTTCCATCAAGACCTTCATCCAGCAGGTGCATCAAACCCCCATTCTGCAGTATGCCCTCCATCTTTGCGAGACCTAGAACTCTTGCCAACAAAGCCTTCAGATCCCCCACCGCCATTAATTTTTCACCACTGTAAATCCTCAAATATCCTAATCCACTTCAAGGCTCCAATATTTATATTAGGGAGTCTAGATATTATTCCCTGCCAAGTCCTGCATTGGCCATGGGGGACAATAGTTGGCCTTGGCTGTCGCTTTAACCAAAAATAACAGGAAATTCTCCTTGGTAACTTTCCCTGGTGCCTTTTTGCTTCCTCTGAGGATTTCCTAATTTCATTTGCTCCTGGTTGCTCACATTAGGAAGCGTTCTATACCTCCGGGCGGGACTCCCTCCTGGCTACATACCTCTTCATCACTATCACTTTCACTATCACTGTCCGACTCTTGCCTCGCTCCCTTAATTTCTTTGTAACAATCCATGTGTATGTTGGTCCCATTTCGGTCCTCTATTCTTATTTCCTTTATCATCCATTACTTACCTCTCCTGTTATTCATTATGATTTTTCATTCATTACTTCCATCTCCTCACACACCACCACATCAAATGTCCCCTCCTTTGGCCATTTAGTTCCTGCTTTCCCTGTTCTTTTCTCCCATTTTTCTGAGATCTTTATTATCTCATCTTTATTTAACGGATTCTTTTTACACAATATTTCTACCGCTGATTATGGCATGGTTACTCTTTTATTAAGCTTTCTGTACCTACGTGACTAGTTAGCTGTTTGACCTACGTACTAGTTAGCTGTTTGACCTACGTGACTAGTTAGCTGTTTGACCTACGTACTAGTTAGCTGTTTGACCTACGTGACTAGTTAGCTGTTTGACCTACGTGACTAGTTAGCTGTTTGACCTACGTGACTAGTTAGCTGTTTGACCTACGTGACTAGGTTAAACAGCTAACTAGTCACGTAGGTCAAACAGCTGACTAGTCACGTAGGTCAAACAGCTAACTAGTCACGTAGGTCAAACAGCTAACTAGTCACGTAGGACACACAGCAGAGTGAAAAGTTACCGGCCCACACGATCAATACATCCACAACTCCCAACAAAAGCCATTTTGTATTCATGTAAAACCGTCACACACGTGCGCGCGGCGGCATTCCATTACGGAGGCCACGCCCACAGCAGGACGGCGGGTGGGTGCGCGCGAGACCGGCCGCGCGTGTCGGTGATGAGAGACGTCAAAACACGAGGAGCGTGTGATTATAGGCACGTGATCGATGGGGAAGTAACAGTGATCTACCGGGCGGCGCGTGGCCCGCTTTCATCGTAAAAAGAAAATAAACAATAAACACAAATAAACACAAGCGCGCGAGGAATGATCCCCTGGCGGTCGTCATTAATGTCACACACACACACACACACACACACTGACAGCAGGGATGGATTACCGAACGGGCCTACCGGGCCCAGGCCCAGGGGCCCATGAGCTAAAATACACTGGCACCGACCGACGCGTGTCAAAACAGCCATTATATTTCATATAAACACGCACCCTGGCGGCGGCGCGCCGCTCTATTTCACGCCACGGTTATATTACGGAAGATCAGTCGTGTGTGTTAGTTAGTTCTCATGAGTTATAATAAAGTAATCAGTTTATAATACGGTTTCATAATCCGTCCATGACTGACAGACACACACACACAGCCGGGGTTGTACGACCTTGAGAGGACGGGGGGGAGACACGACAACACGCTGTTCAGAATCTCGTAGATTGATATAGAACACGTGAGTGATATTTTTACTGCTCAAATTCGATAGGTCAAATTCAGATCCCAAAATTCGAGTTAAAAAAATTCAGATAAAAAAAAGTATTAAAGTATTAAAAAATTCTAATAATATATATTCAAGTTGCTCAAATTCGATAGGCCAAATTCAGATGCTAAGATTCGAGGTTAAAAATTCAGAGTCAACATCCGGGATACCTTTGGATACCAAGGAAGCAATCGATTCTGCATCAACTGGAACCAACATCCACCAATCAAGTTACGCTCCATTGGTCATGTGACGCAGATGCTTGAATGTTGGAATGTTCCAACCTGGAATATGGATATGGATATATACACCAGGCGGTGCGTGGCCAAGGCCAACCAGATTATTAAAGACAATAACCACCCCAGCCACGAACTGTACACACTTCTACCGTCAGGCAGGCGATACCGCAGTATCAAGTGACGAGCAGACTCAGAGACAGCTTCCACAGTCAGGCCATCAGGCTGCTGAACAAGTTCGGCATCAATGTCTAAGTGCTAGTGCTAAGTGTTACTGCCAGTGCTAGTCCTGGTGATAAGTGCTAGTGTTACTGCTGGAGCTAGTGCTGGTAGCAGTGCTAAGTGTTGGTGCTAGTGCTGGTGTTACTGCTAGTGCTGGTCCTGGTGCTAGTGTTACTGCTAGTGCTGGTGCTAGTACTGGTGTTAGTGCTAGTCCTGGTGCCAATTGCTGGTGCTAGTGTTGTGTTGACTGTCTGAGAAGGTATTCAGTGACATTCTGTGAATGTCAGCATATAACAATGTATATTTTAGTACACTGATTTATATGTGTATTGCTCACCTGGATATTTTTGTTGTATATTCCATTTCATTTTATATTTTATTTACTTATTTACACAGAATTTCTATTCACAGTTCTATTTCTATTTTGTAGTTCTATTTCTATTTTGTATTCTTTTATAATTACTGTCGGCTGTCGGGCGTTTTGCACAAAAAGTTTTTCACTCACTGCTTATACTCACGTGTAAATTGTGACAATGACAAAGTGACAATAAAATACTTGAAACTTGAAACTTGATGTTGGAAATCACCGGAAGGCGGTCAGCTATGGCAACCAACGATGGCACTTCGGTGAGTGTATTAACTCTTTTATTTGTCTTTTGTGTCCTTTGTATTCGCAAGATTCAGTAACAGGTAATACCCGACACGTCACGCATTAACAGAATTTATTGGACAGTATCTACGCGGAACTTTTGTTCGCATAACGTTAGCTAACGGTAGCTAACGCCTCCCACACACTAGAGCAGGGAGTTGGCTGGTTGTAAAGACTATATAAATGTATCTACTTGTTATCATATTACATCATTGCCTCTGCAGTAAAACATGTAAAATCATCACAGATAATTAGAGACTCGTACAAGAATACGCTGATAACAACTGCTGCCATTAAATTGCTGCCACATAAAATGGCCTTGAGTTTGACACGTGCACTAGAGGATAATATGGCCGATTGTGGGCCCGATTCCCCCTCCCGACAATCACAGGGGTTAACATGTGAGCATGGTTTCTTGTCGCTAACGTTACTTACAGTTCGGACGAAGTGATTATGATCTGACTGACAAAAAAATCTATCAAAAAAGATCTGACTGACAGTACAAAGGACAAATGAACGGCCATTAATGTAACGTTAACTGTAACCAAACTTCATATCATGCTTACTAAAGTTTAGTAACGTTTAGCCGTTTATAACTTCATCTTTGTGCTACAGATTTGTAATATCATTCTTATCTGTTCTGTGCTGTATTTGTGATGACAGGGTAGTCAAGCGGATATTGTCCAGTCAGCCAGGCGCTTACTGCACCTATTGACATCACAGGGCGCAGCCAGCGGTGATGTCACCAGTCAAGATATGAGGTTTAGTATTAAACTTTAATTCATGTACATGTGGCTTATTTTCACTTATCAATTCTAGACTTTATGGTTCATAAATATTATTGAATACAATCTTGCAGAGAACAGAGGCAGGGAGGTCACAGTTCAGCCCTTCAGCCAGGAAGACCACCACTTCAAATAGAAATGACCAGGTCAGTACCACTGCACAGGCGTTCAAAATAAGGTCTCGATTTTTCGCAGATCGTGTCGAAGTTCGACTAAACCTAGACATTAATCGTTCTATTGTACAAGCCTTCCATTAGTTCTCAAACACTATTTGGGCATGCTGTTGGAATTACGCTAGCAAGGCAACTGGCTCACACCTGATGATTGCGCAACCACACTCCACTAGTATTGTGATGTGTTACTCCGAGAAAGAGCTATCAATCTGATCAATCCTATTGCTCTATCTCTCCTTGGTGCCGTCACATATGGGCAGACTTTAAATCCTAAGTTAGGTTAGGAGAGACCCTTGGTATGAATGTCATCGGTCTGTGAGTCCTGTGGTGCCAGGAATCTGTCATCCTTGTGTCCGGGCCGGGTGAGGTTTCCCGTGTTGAGTCAAATTAAGCCGCAGGCTCCACTCCTGGTGGTGCCCTTCCGTCAATTCCTTTAAGTTTCAGCTTTGCAACCATACTCCCCCCGGAACCCAAAGACTTTGGTTTCCCGGGTAGCTCCCCGGCGGGTCATGGGAATAACGCCGCCGGATCGCTAGTCGGCATCGTTTATGGTCGGAACTACGACGCTGA
>PIJE02005677.1:0-17863 GCA_002895965.2 Coryphaenoides rupestris
TTTGTATTATGTGTGTGATAATAATGTTCATTATGATCAAAAGGGAGGAAATGTAGTGGAAAAATTACCATATACATATAAAGGTTCTACATGCCTGTATGTTTCTTTGTACTGCACACCATATTCTGATAGACATGTTCCGCCTAGTTTGTTTTTCATGAACTCAGTGAACTAAGACTCCAGTACAACGGCACCATAGTCCAGTCAAGGTTGTATCCCTTGTTAGTGGAAAAACACCTTATCTGTGGAGTGAAGGCCCTCTCAGCTCGGGAGGAGACATCTCCTCCTCTCACCTTGAGGCACTCATCCTGTATGAACTCTGTGCACCCATGTTTTGCTACAACGGTGCATGAGTGCATTTTCCAGAACATTATACAATTGAAAGGCTGTGTATTTTTCTTTCATTTTTTTTACTGTCCATTTATTGGAACAAAACGGAATTTGCAGAACAGTTAGATAACTATATAATGTAACAGGTATGAGTAACATTGGTCAAAATATAGCAAAATACTGCTGTAGATATCGTACTTGTTAGTTTAAATGTGGAAAGCTGATTGAAACTCCTTCATTTTAACTTTGAATTAATTGTAATGTTGCTGTACTTGTTACATTGAAAACTGCTAAGCTCCTCTATACTGATTAACAGTAGGCCTATAAGTTTTATTTAGTAATTTACATTTGTTTTTTAATGACAACCGTATTTATTGATTAACCCCAACAGGAAATACATGTTTTTCTGCTTCTTAACTAGTTGCTGTATTCATTTTTGTCAGGCATCAGTTCCTACAATAGAATGACTTACTAAAATTGAACAAAATGATTTCAGACCGCACAACACAAATCACAATACAAAAGTTTAATCACCAACAATATACAAAGTATAACGTCTGTACACAGATCTGAAAAAGAATTTCGCAAAATATCCTTGGAAAATAAAACAACCTCCATGTTTTGCTGAAAAGGTAAAATGGGACGGCCCTGGTCGTAAGAGAATATCGCTGTTGTACAAAAAAGATGACATTTAAAACGGCCATCTTAAAAACCATTAATAAAAGTGTGATGGATACAAAGACAAATTACATTTTGCACGACGCGTGGAGAATGTGAAATTTAACTGACCGAATTTAGTCTGTGTTTGGGGGGGGGGAGTTTCCATCGGTAAAAATATTTGATGACTTCGAACCAGTTTTAACGTGCCACCCTGAAATACAAAAATACCGGATCGCTCCAGAAGTCGGATTGAAGTTAAGGTCTGTCTGTCTGTCTCTGTGTCTCTGTGTCTGTTCGTCAGTCCTCCAAGGCGAAGTCGTATGGCTTGAACTGCTCCCTCAGCCGCCCGCTGCACTCCTCCTCCTCGGCGCGCGTCTGCTTGCACTCCTTCCAGTCGGCGCGCGTGGGAATGTTGAGCAGCGCCTCGCTGGCCAGCACCTCCCTGTGGACACACGTGGTTCTATAAGAGTGCCCCCATTCCAAGAAGTGATTTTAGGGCATTTGGCCTAAAAGCATGACGCTTTTATCCAAAGCGACTTACAAAGAGTACATTAGTTGAAGGAGACATCAATATATCACTGTGGTACATAAAGATAAGAATAGAGCAGGTTTCAAACATTCATAGTTGTGAGACTAATTTACATTTATATTCCTTTCAAATTGGGGAAGCAAGACTCATGAGCGTCAAAGTTAAAAACGGTAAAAAAAAGTACAAGAAATAAAAAATAAGGTATTCTAAAGGGGCCTCATTATACCAGGAAGTGTGGTGTGTGATAGCCTTTACAAGCCGTTTACAATTTCAAGTGACTAAAATTGGGACAAAGTGACAAGTAGGCGTGTTCACCTAGATGCATGCTGACTAGATCAGGTTTACCTGGAGGTACAGTCCACTAGGATAGGCTGGTAGGTCAGGGTGGGTAAACTATGGCCCACGGGCCACATACGGCCCGTTGCGTTGTTTAATCCGGCCCGTCGGCATTTACATTAACAACAGTCCTTACATTTGTAGTATTCATTTGCTGTTTTGTTTTTTTTTCCCTCCAAATTGATTCCTTTAATTGGTTCCACTAGATCAGGTCACTAATAGGCGAGCCGCGGACCAGACACGGACCTATAACCAATAAATTATTGAGTATTATACAATTTAGTTGTCGCGTTTTATTTTAACTGGCGCATCGTTTCTAGCCTTTACGGTACTGGCTTAGCAGGCCAATCAGGTCCACGTCACGTGACGCTACTTAGCCAATCAGATCATGCAAGTCAGTGAGCGAGTAGAAACAAACAGGCGCAGAGACGAGAGCATGTTTATTCTTCCCACAGACAGTTCAAAAACCCGTATGTCTCATCTGTCCCGAGACTGTGGCTATTATTAAAAGCGCAATGTGAAGCCACTACGAGACAAAACATAAGTGTTTTCACCAAACATACCCGCCCAAATCTGAACTGAGGGCGCAGAAATAAACTATCTAAAAGCCCCAGTATGATCGATCCACCAGAATCCTAACACATTCATTCACCTGCCCAAACAACGTGCTAATGAATGTGCCCTAGAGTTGCTGGGATTTTGGGGTCAACATAAAAAGAACCATTGACCCGACGGAGTGCATGAGTGCAGTAGCTGAACCCTATGTGAGGGGAAACAATAAAGAAGGTTTTGCTGCCAAAATCAAGGAAATACCTATGTCAGCATCATCAGCCACAAAAGAAAAACTGAGAAATATTAACCCAGGGTGTGCCCAGCTGGATGAAGCCCATCATAACCATGCGATGGTTTTAGCTGTAGATGACTGATGTGTCGTGACCAATGCTCAGCTGTTAGTTTAATATAAAGGTTCCTTCAACGAGGCAGAAAGAAGTTGCCAGTGGCAATGATAAGTAGTATGGCCATCTCATAAGACGCAAGGTTAGACATTTATGATGCCTCATCTACTAATGGCCCGGCCCAGCCTCTCCAGTTTTAAAACCAAAATGTGCCCTTTTTGGGGCAGGGGCCAAAACCGTTTTGCCCACCCCTGATCTTAGGGTGGAACCATCCCCCACTTGGTGATGTCACTAGACGGTAGTCAGCATGGCAATCGTGGGAAACGGCTTGTAATGGCTAATCACACTCACACCTGGTGCCATAATAGGGACCCTTTAATAAAGTTCCTTATGATGAACAAGTTAATGGTTCACTTTCACACAACTTTACCCTCCGTGAAAACAAAATGGATAATTTTGAGGATTTTGATGCATCACCCAAATTTCAAATAAATCTTCTGTGCCCGTTAGGCTGGCGTATTAGCGGGCCATGGTTTGCCATAGCCCCTCCTCCATCTTACCTCCCGAACTGCAGGGGAAGTGTTTGGTGATGCGGTAGAAGAGTTTTCTCCCCTGTGTCCAGCTCCACGTAGAAATATGGTGTCCCCGGAGGCGCAATCTGAACCAAAGGCAATGCGTTATGCTTCAGTGGGTCTAGAAATCAGTAGAAATGTTCCATCGTCTTTTATTTTATTTAGTTTGTTTGTCAGGGACAGTGCATATTAATAGGCAGCATTGTAAATATGACAGAATTGGCCATGAGGTTCAACAAGCAGAGACAAATAACTTGGATGGCAGAACAGCTTCAAAAAAACATACACAAAGACAGGCGGGTTCTGATTGGTCGGGGTGTGGGGCTGTGTGTGGTGTGGGTGGAGTACCTGCTTGAGGTCGGTGTGCTCTGGGATCTCCATCAGCTCCATCTGCTGCTCCTGCGCCTGCACCATGAAGGCCTCCTTAATGTCCGCGGTGGCACACCTGTCCAGTGGCACCGGCACCACCTGGTGGAGAGGTGGAGAGATGCAGTCTTCAGTAGAGCACTTCTCAGTACATTTTTAGATTGGAATTGTTTTCTTATTTTTCTCTGACATAATCTTTTGTCTTCTTTTATATATATATGACATTTTATCTCATCTCATTTTCATCTTTATAACCTAATTTAATTGATTTAACTTTACGTTTAAATGGATATTTCCCATGCCAGGTTCCCGGTTCCTGCCCACCCGTAGCTGGGAGGTTCCCGCCCACCTGTATCTGGAGGTTCCTAGAGGTTCCCGCCCACCTGTAGCTGAGAGGTTCCCGCCCACCTGTAACTGGGAGGTTCCTGCCCACCTGTATCTGGAGGTTCCTAGAGGTTCCCGCCCACCCATAGCTGGGAGGTTCCCGCCCACCTGTAGCTGGAGGTGCTGGCTGCGGTAGTTCCGCTCGAAGGAGATGCACCGCTCGCCGCGGCTCTTGTAGAATTGATGCAGCGCCGCCTTGTAGCGCTCCATCTCCTCCACCACCTCGGACGCCAGCTCCACCACGGACTGGTAGTGGCCGATGGGCAGCACCAGCACATGGTACGGCGTCAGCCCGCCCTTGGCCAGCGCCAGGTAACACTGGGGGGCAGAGATCGTACGAGATTGGAGAAAGATCGGACGTCACGTGGGCACGCATAATGTTGTGTCAAAAGAGAAACGTGATATTTCGGATGTTCTGCGTCAGTTCACGAATTGATCCATCTGGGCGAATTTTCTCTATTAGTTTGTTTTATTCATAATAATAATAATAAACGTTGTATGCCACCTTTCATCCATAACATGCAACTCAAAGTGCTTTACATTGTAGCGTTAAAAAACAACACACAAACAAATTAATTGGTACATAAAAATAAATAAAATATCCAACAAAAAGGCAGACAAATAAAAGTTGTAAAAATGGTAGTGGAAAAACGTACTAAATTAACTAAATGCCTCCTGGAATAAGTAGGTGTTCAGTTGTCTTTTACAGATGCATACCCCACCCCCCAACCCCCTGGGCTTAACAGTAGTAACAACTAAAGCCACTAAAGGCTGCTATTGTACATAGTGCAGGTTTGGTCCCAAATTGTGCTTGGAATAACAAATACTCACATGTGTTCCTATGCTGATTACCAAGTGCTTCTCCACCTGAGGACTGGCCAGACAGAACCAGCAGGGCCCGGTGTGCTGAGCTGCAGGCGGGAGGAGCAAAAGAAGAAGAAGAAGAAATTAAAACAGAGTCAGTGACTGGGTGAGTGAGCGTAGGTGAGATGTGAGTCAGTGGAGAGATGTGAGTGTAAAGTGGTTAGCGAGAGGCTAACCATTGAAGTGAAGTCAAACCAATCTGTGTGCTTGTGGTTTTATGGCTGTGTTGCGTTTCCACACAATACTACTAATATACTCGTCCTTATTACATATCACAGTTACAATCGTGACTTTTTGTTTCTCTTTGAGTTTTGAGTGTCGAGGCGCAAAAAACGCTTTCAGAAAAGCATTTGTAACTTTTAATCTTTTACTCTTTGGGACAAAATGTAAACTTGATTGTAGAGGAGAAAGAAAACGAAGGAGATTGCTACTTTACTTGTCACTTTTTACCGTACTTATTAGGTACTATAACTCTAATAACTCTTGTTTAGAGTTGTTTTAGAATTTATGTTCAAAATACTGTTTAGGAGAATACTTTTTACTGTAGTTACTCGGTACTATTGCTAATTGTTTAGAATTTGTGTTCAGAAGAATACTGCAGGAGTGAATGGGGAGTAAGCATTCCATTGTACTTGTTACATATGACAATAAAGAAATGTTGAATCTTGAACCGTCAGTCAACCCCCAGATACCCGGCAGGAGATTGGCGTTTCCATATCATAGCAATGGACAGATGTGGGTGGAGCCAGACTCACGCGGTCGGCGCGGCTGCTTGTGCTGCATGTGTTGTTGCTGCTGCCCGTCTCCGTCCCCCTCGTGGCCCCCCTGGCCCCACCTCTCCTCATCTGAGGGCCGCTTCCTGCCCTGGCCCCGCCCACCGCCACCACGCCCCCCTCCTCCGCGGCCCCCTCTGCTCAGGTCGAAGAAGAACTGGGAGGCGGGCTCCTTGAGGGGGGAAGACAACGGCTCACATTAGACTCGAGTTGGAGATAAAGTCACACCTGAGGGACGCCACTCAACACAGGTGGCTCTATGGTAAATACATATTCATGTGAGCCAATCAGAAACGGCAATGCAGCAGCCTCCCTGTGGGAGTGTGTGTTTGGTGGCTGGCCTAATTGGGGGGGTGGGGCTGCAGCCTCACCTGGCCTGAGTTAGAGTCTGGGGGGGTGGGGCTACAGCCTCACCTGGCCCAGTTAGAGTCTGGGTTGGGTGGGGCTACAGCCTTACCTGGCCCAGTTAGAGTCTGGGGTGGGTGGGGCTACAGCCTCACCTACGCCCAGACTAACTATCTCAGGCCAGGTGAGGCCAATTAAGCCAGCCACCAAACACACACACACTCGGCCGAATAAATACGGCCGATACACGGCCGAATAAATAATGACCTCTAAATCAACACTAAAACCCATTTAGTTCAAGGGATATGGCGAGATATCGGTCCATTTAGTATGCCTTTAAGATAAGATCGAATCTAATAATCTTATAAGATAAGATAGAACTTTATTAATCTCAAAGGAAATTCTTGTGCCAGAGGTTGCTCAAAATACCGTCAACATAAGCATAGCAATAGAATAATAAACAAAGTAATAAACGATAGAATAAAAGAATACATTTACAAATCTACAGTGAATAAGCCTCAGGAAAAATATAGGTAAGATATTCAGTAAGCAAAGCAAGTTGGCAATGGTATTGAGAAGTAATAGTGAGAAGTATTATTGCACATGAGAAATATTGCACATGATGAAAGCACAGATCCTCTTCAAACACACACACACCTCCTCGGCGGCCTCGAACCCGGTCTTGTTGCGTGTTGACGCGTTGTCCTTGCCACTGCGCCGGTACGGGTTCTCCGTCACGTCCTGCGGCTGCTTGACCAGCTCCGTGGGGTCCATGGTCTTCATGGGCACGATGTTGAACGCGTACAGGTACTGCAGACGCCGGGTGTGAATATACACACACACACACACACACACACACACACACACACACACACACACACACACACACACACACACACACACACACACACACACACACACACACACACACACATTGAGGGGGATATAGACGTGTGTGTGTGTTCCTCTAAGGAGCCACACCAGCAATCAACTCGACCAAGAACACAGGTTTAAAGGGGACATGTTGTGAGTGTGGTTAGCCATCACGAGCCATTGCCACGTGACTACCGTCTAGTGCAGAGGTGGGCAAACTACGGCCCGCAGGCCACATATGGCCCATTGCGTTGTTTAATCCGGCCTGTCGGGCATTTACATTAACAGTCCTATAATACATTTAAATTTGTAGTATTAATTTCGCAGTTTTTTTTCTTCCTGCAATTGATTCCTTAATTGGTTCCACTAGATCAGAGGACACTAATATGCGGACCGCGGTCCAGGTCCGGACCCAGGCGGCGTCATATCCGGACCCGGACCTATAACCAATAAATTATTGAGTATTATACAATTTAGTTGTCGCGTTTCTATTTTAACCGCCGCATCTTTTCTAGCCTTTACGCCACTGGCTTTGTAGCCCAATCAGGTCACGTCACGTGACGCTACTCAGCCAATCAAATTGTTGCAGTCAGTGAGCGACTAGAAACAAACATACACGCGGAGAGGCGAGACGTGTTTATTTTTCCCACGGACAGTTCAAAACCCGTATGTCTCATCTGTCCTGAGACTGTGGCTATTATTAAAAGCGGCAATGTGAAGCCACTATGAGACAAAACAGTGTTTTCACCAAACATACCCGCCCAAATCCGAACTGAGGGCGCAGAAAATAAACGATCTGAGAGCCCAGTATGATCGATTCACCAGAATCCTAACACATTCATTCACTGCCCAACAACGTGCTGATGACTGTTCCCTTAGAGTTGCTTGGATTTTGGGTCAACATAAAAAAACCATTGACCGACAGAGGGGTTGTTAAGGAGAGCATGAGTGCAGTAGCTGAAACCTTATTTGAGGGGAAACAAAAAGAAGAGTTTTGTGCTAAAGTCAATGAAATGCCTACATATCAGCATCATCAGCCACAAAGAAAGGGGAAATATGAAGCCAGGATGTGCCCAGCTGGATGAAGCCATTCATAAGGCACCATGCATAGGTTTAGATGAGTCCACTGATGTGTCTGACGATGCTCAGCTGTTAGTTTATATAAGGTTCTTCAATGAGGAGAAGAAAGAAAATTAACATTTATTTATTATTAGAGCACATATTATTTATAATCCCTCTGGTTCAATGAATATTGTTATATTATTGAATTGTACTTCATTTATTTGATTTAACTACATAGTGGCAGCCTATAGATTACTAGGCTACTTCAATATACAGTATATGGCATAACGCAAGTTAGACATTATGATCCTCATCTACTAATGGCCGCCCGTCTGTCAGTTTTAAAAACCAAATGTGGCCCTTGAGCCAAAATAATTGCCCACCCCTGGTCTAGTGCCATCACAAGTGGCAACGTAGACATCCACGTTACAGTCCACTGGGTAGGCTGGTTAGACTGCTCCAGTAATCGTAGATCTAGATGGACATTCCCACTTGTGAAACGGCTCGCAATGGCTAATCATGCTCACGCCCGGGGGCATCATATGTCCCTTTTAACTGAACAATTTTAGCTTCTGCCTTTGTCATACAAGACAACGATTATCCAAGCCAATGTCATGCGTTTTGAGAGGATTATAGGGCCCAAATTTTCCCACCAGGTCTGAGTGTGATTAGCCATTCCCAGCAGTTTCAAAATCGCCATGTGACTACATCCCTCCATGTCTAACCCAGATGTATGACTATCAGCCTACTCAGAGTGGACTGTAGCAAACAGGCAAGCTCTAGCTATCCATCCATCATACGTCTGGGTGGACGCTCCCACTTGTGATGTCACTAGAGGGTCTTCATTGATGAAAAATAAATTGTTCTGCTTCTCTCTCGCACACACACACCTTCTTCTTGGCGGGGTTGTTGACCGAAGCCAGGGCGATGAATCGGCTGACATGCTGTGCATTCTCCTGCAGCACCATGTGGTTCCTGAGAAGGTGAGGGGACACGCACACACACACACACACACATCACTACACTTGTGAGGACATACCAGGCAGAGAGACATACCCATCCTCTGTCGTGCGAGCACTGGCCCTACATACCTGTAGGGAAGCCGTTCGTAGTGAGCGCCCTCTATCGCCGCAAAGTGGTAGCGCGGCTTCAGCTTGTCGGCGAGGTTGGCGACGGATGCCGCTCCGCAGAACTTGGTGTTCACTTCCTGGTGCGCGCAAAATAAAAAGCTAATGAAGAGAGGATGCTAACAGACGCCAAACCACAGAGCAGAGACAATTGTGACAATTCATCCATCACCCAACAATAAAACAAACAAATCCAAATATTTTTCTAAATGCCATGTTGTCAATTACAAAACAGCTTTAAAGTGACGATGTGCAAGATTTGCGCCTCTATCGGTGGCTAACATTTTTTTTAAAAAACCCAACATTGTTACATTTCAGGTGAGAGCGTGATTAGCCATTGCGAGCCTTTTCACAATTGCCACGTGACTATCTATAGTGACATCACAAGTGGGAATGTCCACCGAGATGTACTCTGACTAGATCATTTTACCTGTCGGTACAGTGCAGTCCACTGGGTAGGCTGGGAGACTGATCTAGTATTCATACATCGAGGTGGACATTCCCCACTTGTGATGCCACTAGACGATGGTCACATGGCAATTGTGAAACGGCTCGCAATGGCTAATCATGATCACACCTGGTGGCGTGATATGTCCCCTTTAACTGCAGCCTCCTCCCACTTGCCCTCAGCTGTGAAAGTTCCTCATTCCTCGCTCCACCTGGTTTAAAAAGGGCACCCCTCTTACCGGCGTGTTGCCGTAGTTCCACACCCCACGGGGCCACTGCGACGTCAGCAGGATGTCCACGCCGCGGAACTTGGCGCCATCGCGGACCAGTGGAGCCACCAATGCTGCCAGGTCGTCAGGCGTGAAGCAATGGGCGGGCGCCGGCTCCTGCAGGGCCTCGCGGCCGCTGACGTAGGCAATCCGGAGGCCCGACGCCCCCGTGAACACGCCGCGGCGGCCTGGAGGCGGCGACAACAACTGATCTTCCTCATTTACATTGACATTTAGGGCATTTGGCAGACGCTTTTATCCAAAATGACTTACGACTTTCACTGTGTTATATAAAGATAAGAATAGAGGAGGTTTCAAGCATTCATAGTTGCGAGGCGAATAGAACACGTTTCATAATTGGTAGGTTACCTGCATCATCATCAAAGAAACACTGTTGGAGATGCCTATGACAAATATTTAATTCTGAAAACATTTGCCTAGTCTTGAGCTTTGCCACATAAAATGGATGCCGAGTTTGATGATTTTTGTAACGTCAAGTAAATGGTAAACGGATTGCATTCAGTGGTTGATGTGGCTGATGAGTCAATCAGAATTTATCTTGAAGAGCTTTCAATATGTCAAACACGCACATCAGGGGATGTGTGAATAAAATGGATGCTGAATTTGATGATATTTGTTGCATCAAGTGGTTGATATATAATCAATCAGAAGTTATTTTGAACAGCTTCAACTGTCTCAATATGTCAAACACACACATACAGTATACTGTATACATAAACACACGTTTGTCGATTGATCCTTCAGCATCAAACAAGTACTGCATCTCCTATTATTTCTCGTTTGTTCGAGGTGTAATAATTATTAAATAAAGCGATGAAAAGGCATAGGCCCAAAGAGCAGCTCCAGCAGCTTACCCAGGTAGGTGATGTTTTCAGCCAGCTCACAGCCATCTGCACCGGGGAAGTTCTTCACCGTCTCCTGGCTGGCCGCTCCCAGGATGCAGGTGTGAATGGGAGCTGAACAGCATCAAAACAAACAACAACAACAAAAGGATGCACGGCGCAATACATTAAGAGGGGGTGAACTGTTGTGTATGTTATGTAGCATCAATCAATCCGTTTAAAAGAAGGAATCGGGACACAAGTGTGTGACACAATATTTTGCATTTTGTGTCATTTAGCGAGTACTCTTACATTCCATACATATACAGTGTCATATTCTAATCGCACACCTTTCTTTGCGCCGGATTTGTATTCTTTCCACTCTGCCTCCGCCTCTGCGGTCTTTCCGAAGAACTCGCCGACACACAGCAGCAACTGCAAGAAACAAACGGCACAAATGTTTCGCTCAAATGAACCCTGGATGATTTCATGCAGTGATTTCATGCAATGATTTCATGGCCAGATTTAAGTCATCCTAGGTTCGGTCACCTCCAAATGCAGTCCTGTAATTGCTGAGCATTTTGGATTGCTTCTTGACAGGCTTGATTTCCCAGCAGTGAGCATTGACACCACACAGACTCATCATGTTGTGTATTCTTGTACTTTCAGAGTCTCTGACTTACGTCAAACTGTCCACTCTTCTTCTGGATGGTCCTCGTTCGGTTGAACAAAGCGTTCAACTTGCCTTCAACATCACCACACGCCAGGCTGAAGGCAGAAAACACAGAAAATCTGATTTCCACACAAATGGCAGCGACTACGATTGAGATTATGATTTTTTTTTAATCGCAACGATAGTCAAATAATTCAGGACAATTCTGCTCTATTTGCGAATGCATGTGTCAAGACTTTGGCTGAACAATAACAAGAAATATGGACATATGCAGTTAAATATATGAATATGTTGCGGACAATACTTACACTCTTAACGTTTGCTCTGCCATGTCGCAAAACTGCAGATTTTGGAAATTCGCAACGTGTGCGCCGATCATATTCGTCCTCTCTTACTAAAGGTGGAACTATGTTCACCGTTGGATATATAAATGTCACAACAAACAAACATTTTGATAAATATTCTAAATATGTTATTATGCTGAAACACGCCCATTCTGAATCAGTGTGTAGATTTCTTAAAGCATATAATATATCATATAAACCACAGAAATTACATTGAATTAGGTTTCCACACGGACACTTTTCAGCAAGGAACATATAGGTTGCCAGATTTCATGGTTAAGATCACCAATATATGATATATTTTCTTTGCCCTAGTCATTCATCTGCACTGGGTGTCAAAGTCGTTGTCTATGTGATTCCATGCAATATATACAATGAATACTTTAATATGTGATATTAAAGTATTCAATAATATGATATGCCTACTTGTTTCTATGCCTTTTGCTGTTTATTTGCCTATTTGCTTGCTGTTTATTTGGCTATTTGCTTCCTATCTGCTCATATCTCTCATTTAAAAAAAGACAGTCAATAGTGTGGATATTTGATTCTTTCCCACTTTTTCATTTCACTGCACATCCTGTGTATGTGTGTATGTGACAATTAAACTTCTTGAGTCTTGAATCTTATCCTGCCTCTACCCAATGTTTTTTTTTTTACAGTCTATGCTCTACTAGTACTAACCTTTTCTTCAAATTGCACCTTTTAATTGCTTACATGTTTTTCTATATTATATTATTATATATATATTATAATAGAATATTATTTTTTAATTTAGAATTTCTATATTGGTACTTTCTGTTTAATGTTCAATGTTAAGCACCACAAAAAATTAACAAAAGCACATTCCTTGTAAAAAGTAAGACAATAAAGCAGATTCTGATTCTGATGCTGATTCTGTGCTCTGCCCTGCTTATCTGGCAACGTCGGGGCCTCTCAGAGCAGACCCGAGCCTCCATCCTGGTCCCCTGCGAGTCCCCGGACCCAAAACAGGAAGTAAGTAGAGCGAAATCAAAAGTAAAAACCACTTTGTATCGTGGCTCGTCGCGGAGGGCACTCGATAAAACGAAAAAAAGCGCTCGATATATCGCCATATATCGCCATATCGCCGACATACACACACACACACACTAGCGCTAACACTCAGCAGTAACATGGCGTCGCTGGGGCTTTGTTGTTGTTGTTCTTGTCTACTTTCATTTGTTGTTGTTGTTGTTGTGTACAAGCTTGACCACCAATTGGGACTTTAATATATTTAATATATGTATTTTGCCGCATATACATTAAACACAACGATACGATATATGAACATATCGCGACAGACGTGGAGGTTGATTCATTACCATCCATCCATCCATCCATTTTCGTCCGCTTATCCGGGGTCGGGTCGCGGTGGCAGCCGGCTAAGCAGGGCCCCCCAGGCTTCCTTCTCCCCAGCCACACTCTCTAGTTCCTCCTGGGGGATCCCGAGGCGTTCCCAGGCCAGATGAGATATATAATCTCTCCAGCGAGTTCTGGGTCTGCCCCGGGGTCTCCTCCCAGTTGGACGTGCCCGGAAAACCTCCAAAGGGAGGCACCCGGGGGGCATCCTAATCAGATGCCCGAACCACCTCAGCTGACTCCTTTCTACGCAGCGGAGCAGCGGCTCTACTCTGAGCTCCCTCCAGATGTCTGAGCTCCTCACCCTATCTCTAAGGCTGAGCCCAGCCACCCTGCGGAGGAAACTCATTTCGGCAGCTTGTATCCGCAATCTCATTCTTTCGGTCACTACCCAAAGCTCGTGACCATAAGTGAGGGTTGGAACGTAGATGGACCTGTAAATCGAGAGCTTCACCTTCCGGCTCAGCTCCCTCTTCACCACAACGGACCGGTACATCGCCCGCATCACTGCAGACGCTGCACCAATCCGTCTGTCCATCTCCCGCTCCATTTTGCCCTCACTCGTGAACAAGACCCCGAGATACTTGAACTCCTTCACTTGGGGCAGCAACTCACTCCCAACCCGGAGGGAACACTCCACCGTTTTCCGGCAGAGAACCATGGCCTCAGACTTGGAGGTGCTGACTCTCATCCCGACCGCTTCACACTCGCTGCAAAACCGCCCCAGTGCATGCTGGAGGTCACGGTCTGATGTAGCCAACAGAACCACATCATCTGCAAAGAGCAGAGATGCAATTCTGAGGTCCCCAAACCGGACACTCTCCTCACCTCGGCTGCGCCTTGAGATTCTGTCCATGAAGATCACGAACAGAACCGGTGACAAGGGACAACCTTGGCGGAGTCTAACACCCATTGAGAACGTGCTTGACTTTGTGCCGAGAATAACGGAAGCAGCTCGCACTTTGTTCGTACAGGGACCGAATGGCACGTACCAACGGCTCCGGTACCCCATACTCCTGTAGTACCCCCCACAGGATTCCCCGGTCATAGGCCTTCTCCAAGTCCACAAAGCACATGTAGACTGGATAGGCAAACTCCATGCGCCCCCCAACAACCCTGCGAGGGGAAAGAGCTTCATTACCATCCATCTTTTTCTTTTAGTGCTCATCTATTTCAGTATTATTTTCTATATTCTACAGTTACATAAATAATAAATAGCATCATCATACCATCATCAAAAGCTATACTCAACAACACAACACCTCTGTTCATCAAAATGTTCATTTCAAACTGAGATATTCTGCTTTGTATAACATCATTTATATCCATGACAATACTATTTATATATATATATAGGCTATATATACATTTGTATATATATCTATCTAATAAATGTAAAAATAATGTAAGTTAATAAGTTATTGTTTTCTTGAATACCTGCTGATTATATAAGCGTAGAGTAGCCTACATGTTACAAAAAGCGACTTACAACAAGTACATTTGTGGAAGTGTCGAGATGTACGTTGATGATCTTTCAGCAAATGTATTATTCAACATTTCTGTCAAAAATAAATGAATCAAAGAAAAGTATATTTCTGCTGACTTGTAAAAGACATACATGAACACGGCATCAGATGCTTAACCTAGCCTAGGCTGTCTCCGGGCGTTAAGCTCATCTTAAGATCCCCTATGATGCCACCAGGTGTGAGTGTGATTAGCCGTTGCGAGCCGTTTCACAATTGCCATGTGACTACCGTCTAGTGACATCACAAGCGGGAATGTCCACCTAGATGTATGATGACTAGATCAGTTCACCTGTCAGTACAGTCCAGTCCACTAGTTAGGCTGGTAGACTGATCATACAATCTAGGTGGACATTCCCACTTGTGACGTCAACTTTCATTTAAAGCAGACGCAATGTCCGCAGCTTATGCGGATGATGATGTCGTCACTTTTCTTTTTCCTCTGTTGCCAAGTTATGAGCGAGGGGGCGGAACGAAGGGGAGGCCGTCACCCTGGAGATGGTCAACGCCGTCACACTCACGCGGGACAGTGACGGGAGCCTCATATTGCACTGCCCCCAGACCGGTGCGATGATGTAACACACACGCACACACAGTTTTACAGCTTTCATTCTTTGCATTATAATAAAGTAGAGCACTTGCAATCTGTTGAACATGCATGACTGCTGTATTAATGGATGTGTATTGTATAATCTAATTAATTACCGTTGGATTAGATAGTCATACTTACATATATATGATATTAATATTGCAAAGATTGCATGAGCTGGTCTCTTTTCAGCCTTGTAAAAATAGTGGTGTCTGCGGTGTGTGTGCATGTGCGTGTGCGTGTGTGTGTGTGTGTGTGTGTGTGCGCAGACCGAAGCTTCTGAGCCTGTTCAGAAGCGTATCCGCCTGACGGTGGAGGAGCAGGAGGACCCTGAGGAGACCAGTTCACTGTGGTCACCCAACCGCGTGAGAAACACACTCACACATCTTCCATCACCTCGTATGCAACTTCAACATTTTCTTTGGATTTGCATGGAGTAAAATCTTGTTAGGATCTTTTTATAAAAAAATATTTGTGGGTGGCAGTAGCTCAGGAGGTAAGAGCGGTTGTCTGGCAACAAGTGGAAGGTTGCTGGTTCGATCCCGGGCTCCGCCTCCTAGCTAAGTGTCGAGGTGTCCCTGAGAAGACACCACCTAACCCTAACTGCTCCTGACGTGTTGGTTGTTACCTTGCATGGTTGACACTAGCCGTCGGTGTATGAATGGGTGAATGTGAGGCAATACTGTAAAGGCTTTGGATAAAATCCATTTCAACATTTTTCCATTGTGGTGAAGGCACTTGTAGTTGAAGAATCTGATCACTTAAGCGGAAACATTGCCAAAGTAGTAATTAATGGTCTTTTGATAGAAAACGTATTAATGTTAATATAATGTATATTGATTAACATAATAATCCATCCATCTATGATCCTCGAGCGGTACCTGGTCATAACATGATATTTTTAAAGACTCATTTTCCACAATAACATAACAGCAACAACAAAAACAATAACATGTCCATCCCTCTTTCTCTGTCTCTACCACCTCCCTAGTGTCGGAGAACGATGAAAGTTTTGGAGCTGACCATGACGGCCCACGGCAGACAGTGAGCTCACAGAGGAGAGCGTGGCGCAGATCCAGGTACTGCTAGCGGTGGCTAAAAGCTAAGATAATTAGCTTAGCCTAGCCTAGCCTCATAAGCGCCTCATATTCCTTCTCATGTCAAGGTTCATTTCCTTCCTCCGTTTTCTATTTCTATTACTCTTTCCTGAATGAGAACTTATTAGCAGCATTTTGTCTCTTAATTAGATTAGAAATCTTGGCTCCCAAACAAGCAGCTAATTATACTAATACCCACCTTGGTGTGTGTGTATGCGCGCGTTGTGTGTGTGGGGGTGGGGTTGGGTGGGGTGGGGTTGGGTGTGGGTGGTTGGGTGGGCGTCTAGATCTTACAGGTGGACGCGGAGGCCCTCTCTCCTCAGCAGAGGCAGGCGGTGACGCACGTGTCTCCCGTCAGCCAGGCCTGGTTCAACCACCAAGGAGGAACAAGGACACACACTGGCAACAAGGGTAGGTAGAGACACGCACGCACACACACGCACGCACGCACCACGCACGCACGCACGCACACACACACACACACATGTGTTTTTGCATGTATCTCCATCTGTGTGTGTGGCGGCTAGAGTGAAATCTACTGGGTTCGATCCTCTGTATCCGAACCCACTCCTGCTCCTCAATAACGCGTCTATCTAAAACTCACTGCAAGTCACTTTGGATAATGATGTCTGATATGTGTAGAAGCAGCTAACCAGCTAACTGGCTTGTGTGTTGTGCTGTTCCGCTGTGCGCAGGCCACACGTGGAAGCAGGGCATGTGGTCCAAGGAGGAGATAGACATCCTGGTGAACAACATCGCCCGCTACGTGAAGGTAGGGGGGCGCTCCAACCACTCAATCCTGCAGTTGTGGGGGTTCTCGGTGTGCCAAGATGGCGGCCAGACACCTGATGCATTGATTAGATTGGTCATCACGAATATAAATATGGGAACTCTGTCTTGCCAATCCAACCAATATCACCCGCCAATAACGACACACATGCATGTGTACATGTACTGCATATTGTGTGTGCGCGCCTGCGTGTCTGTCTGTGCCTGCGTGTGTCTGTCTGTTTGTGTGTGTGTGTGTCTGTCTGTCTGTCTGTCTGTGTGCCTGTGTGTGTCTGTCTGTTTGTGTGTGTGTGTGTGTGTGTGTGTGCGCGTGTGTGTGTGTGTGTGTGTGTCTGCCTGTGTGTCTGTTGTCGTGTGTCTGTGTGTGTGCGCGCATGCGTGTGTGTCTGTCTGTCTGTGTGTGTGTGTGCGCATGTGTGTGTCTGTCTGTCTGTGTGTGCATGCCTGCATGTGTCTGTCTGTCTGCGTTTCTGTGTGTGTTTCTGTGTGTGTGTCTGTCTGTCTGTGTGTGCGTGCCTGTGCGGTAACAGAACCGGGGCATGGAGGACCCCGCTGAGATCATCTTTGAGATGTCCAAGGAGGAGAGGAAGGACTTCTACCGCAGCGTGGCCTGGGGTCTCAACCGCCCGCTGTTCGCCGTGTACCGCCGTGTACTTCGCATGTACGACAACAGCAACCACGTGGGCAAGTAAGGACCCCTCGGTGTGTCTGTGTGTGTGTGTGCGTGCGTGTAATCGAAATAAACACAGATGTACCGTATGAGATATACACACACACACACGGGCATCTAACTCAG